>MU707658.1:0-15407 GCA_026770625.1 Nicotiana glauca
GCTTGGTATATATCAATTCATGGACAATGCAATAGAAGGAGGGCTAGGATGAACAGATCAAAGGTATTTTCTATGATAAGACTAACAAAAAAGGGTGGTGGACCAGTGAAAAGCAAGATATTCCAAGCAGAAATCAAAGGTTATAGATCTCAAGGCCAAGGCCATTGGTTTAAATCAGGAAAGAGCAACATGCGCACTGAAGTTGGTAACAATCAATATGCTTTGGGGATCATGTGAAACATAAAGGTTTGGTAGATGTCGGTTCAGGAGCAATGCAACAAATAGAAGGTATTGGGTTCGAACGAAGAGAGGTATTTTCTGGGTTAAGGTTTACAAAGGAAGTGGTTAGTCAAGGAACAAGCAGGGTCTTTGAATGGAAATCAGTTATCATGTCAAGTGAAGTAGCAACAGACCTCAAGGCCAAGGCCAGTGGTTTATATCAAGAAAGAACAACATACACACGGAGCGGGGGCAATGAACGTGATTCAGGATTCATGTGAGACACAAAGGTTGGGTAGATGCTAGTTCATGAGCAATGCAACAAATAGAGGATATTGGGTCTGAACAGAGAAAAGGTATTTCAGTGATACGGATGATAGAGAAAGTGGTTAGTCAATAAATAGGCAAGGTCTTCGAGTGGAAATCAGTTATCATGGGAAGTGAAGGAGCAATTGCCCTCAAACTTCAAGACCACAAACCAACCACCACATTTTAAGCTGACAAGATTATTTTTCTTTGACTTGAACAGGGGCAGAAAATTTCGTTTGTTTCGGAGAAACCCTCCGTAGGCGAAAAGCAAGCACCAAACAGGTTTGACCGTAAACTCTCAGGACCCTCCTGTAAAAGGGGACTTAGTTAAGTTTGAAAGCAATCCTGAATAACATAGTTTAGCATAAGGAATATAAGTTGGTTTCAAAGTTTGCATGTTTAAGATAGGATTCAATTAGGAGTTTTCAGGACCCNGCCTTTTTCTGTCACTAATCAGGATTAGCGATGGATTAGCGACGGATTAGCATTTGTTGCTGATTTGCTCGTTGCTAAGCTCTTTGTGACGGAAAAATGGAATTCGTCGCAATATTAGCGACGTTCTAGCGACGAACAATATTCGTTGCTACAGTTTGCGACAGAATTTTCGTTGCTATATTAGAAAATTGTGTCGCTAAATTCACAATGCATTTCGTCGTTTGGCATACCTTTGCGACAGAAAGTCGGTCGCTAATCTGTCGCCAATATGTTGAGACTCATTTCAGCTTTTCATTTGGCGACCAAAATTGTCTGTTGCAATCTGTCGCAATGTTATTTTATATACTTATTTTTGTTACAAAAAATATCCGTCACAATCTGTCGCAATATTTTTTCCTTATAATAATAACTAAAATTCATACAAATTAACATACTTCAAGGTCCAAAATGATTATAGCTAATACAATTAAGTTCGAATTATCCCTGACACCAATAATAAAGTTCAAATAAAAAAGGTGCGAATTATCCCTAACACCAACAATAAAGTTCAAAACAAAAAGCTTCCAAACCAAAAAGATGCGAATTATCCCTAACACCAATAATAAAGTTCAAAACAAAAGGCTTCCAAATACGAGGCTTAGGGGTTAAGGTCATCATCTGAAACCGATACTCTTCTTGAGATCCAAGACCATATACTCTTCTTTTTTTTCCCTCCTGCTGCTTCGTAATACGCTTTCCATTGATCAATATCAGATTGAGTTTGTGTTTGTTCCTGTAATATTTCCTAATACCTTTCCTATAAAAGAGGTGTAATAAGTAGTGAAATTAAAACAGTTAAGAATGTTGAGCATTCAATTAACTAACAAAGAGGATACTTTTCATACTCTTTTTACATTGTAGAACACACAACAACATACAAGAATTTCAAAGCAGTGGAGTGAACTTCAAAAGCACCCAAAAAAATTAAATCTATTTTTCTTTAATGTTTAATTTTTTCTTTTTCCTTATTAGTTCAGTGTGTGGTATTGAATTTCAAAGCATTAGAATGATAACACATACAACAAGAAGATACAACCAACTTGGAAAACTGGAAGCTTTATTTGAGAAAATTGACTTGTCAATCTTATCACAAGAAGTAAAACACTAAACTCAGAATTAGCAATTTAATTAATCAGCTTCCCTGCTCTAAATATGGAAGAGAAGTTGTGTAAAATATTTAGAAATTCCATCATGTTGTATATCAGCAAGTAACATTGCTAAATGCACATAAACTTGATAAGTTTTTTTAATATAGATAGTGACTTACAAATCTTAGACCATAATGAGGCATTCATTAAGCCTTTGATTCACTAAGTATAACTGCGAGAAAATTCTGATATGTACATTGTTACCTTTACTTGAGTTTAGTTGTCGCAAAAGATTCAAAATATAAAAAAGTAAACACATCAAGAAGCCAAAGGGATTCAAACATCTACTATACATACACACTAGTAAGTAAATATATCAGGAAACCAAAATAACCTCAGGGCGGTCATTTAATGACAAACAAATACTAGTAAGGTAACAGGCTATCAAGCAAAGCCTCAGGGCAGTCATGACACTCAGAGAAGATAACATGCTATCAAGCAGAGCCAAGATAATCATACTTTGACTCTTAAACATAACTATATAAACATAGTAAAGTAGAGCTAGCAAGCAGCCTAGATTCCATAGTGTTTAACTAGAAGACAAACCAAAGATGAAGGATACCACGATATCTGGTAAGGTTACTATAAGCAATTCTTAACACCAAGAAGAAGAAATTTTAAGTTCAGGGTTGCAATAAAGCTAAGGTTGTGATATACTTACAAGTCTCTTGCGATACTCCCCAATGGAGACATAGCCGCCTGTATGAGTCCCGGTGGAGACTCCAAGCACGCTCTAAATTATCCATATTCCTATTTAATATAGAAACAAAATAGGATAATCTCATATATATATAAACCAATTATTTTAGGCAAACATATATATATATAAAAGACATCAAAAACTCCTGCTTAGTAAACACAAGAATGCCACCATCTTCTCAATCATACTAAGGCTACAACAGCTCACCAAAAAAAAACTATCATTGTGTCAACAGTAGAGCTACTTTACGTTCCATTGTATTCCACTTGATGAAATGAAAAGCAAGGAAATAATATAGCAAAACCAGCTATCTGAAAATTTTCTTATTTCCTCTGAAGAAGTATGTGACACAATCATTCTATCAACGAGTAAGCCAACTAATAGTGCTCATGTCCATCTTTGCATATCATTTAAGCTTTAAAATAGTAATATAGTGCCAGAATAAGATAACAAGAAGCAAGCAAGCAGCTATACATATCCGTCTAAAATTAGCAAACTGAATCCACATGCATTCTTCTAAGCCAGTGAAGAGACTAATCTTAAGATAAAAGAGAACTTACCAAAGGTTTTAGCAACTATATTTAAGAATCATACTCGTACGCTCTAATCGGCTTGTGCTGCATCTGCAGGAACCAAACTCTCAATCTACTTATAATTTAGATACTGATCTAGAAATGTAAGCCTAGCTGTCTCAAATGCAAAGTACCCAAGAGCTTAAAAACAAGCACAATGTAGTACTTTAGGACCCATTCCCCTTGTAAAACCAACCCACCCTTCTTCTTGTGGGAAATTAGATAAGATTGACTTACCAAACTCACAAGTCAAAAAATACACAACAGAAGAAGCAGTGAAACCAACAATTACAGCAGAAACACCACTGTAAAACACATAACCTCTTCACCAAGACAAGCACATAAAGAGTCAGTAAAACTGTAAAAGAAGCAAATACAAATATAGTGAAAACCTAATTAGTCGCATAAAAAAGATCCTATCTTGACAATTAAACCAGAAACTCAAGTCCAACCATGAAAGAAAAGAACTTTACATACAAAAAAAATCCCCTTTTACAATTAAAATCTGATAAAGCTCCAAGCCCTAGCTGCTCCAAATTGATGCAAATAAAGTAAGAAGAAAATAATTAATTTTAAAATGTTCACTTATATACAGAGTAATGAACATAGTATTCGTAGTCATTAGCATTGCAATCAAGCTACTGATTCATAAGAAACAGAAGAAGAAACAAATTAAAGCCATCTGCACACCTTAGATTCACGTTGGCTACTAATTTATGTTCTTGTTCTTGCCCTCAAGTGTGTTTTCCATTGATTTTGCTCCCAGCCGCCTATATTTTCTCCCGGCATTCTGCCTTGTTAGAAGAAGAAGAGACGGAACTTTTACCAATTTTGTGCCCTAGGATAAATAATTAAGTGGTATTTAGCGACGGATTTAGCGACCGCTTAAATTCTGTCGCTAATAATGATATTATTTTTCACGGGATATAATATTATCGACGGAAATTTTCGTAGAAAGGAACTTAAAAAAGTTTTGATACAGAAATTAAGAATAGCGGCGGAAATTTCGTTGCTAATTCCATCGCTGTAGGTAAATAAATTGTGTCACTCAGGTTTTGTCGCTAAATCCGTAGCTAAATTGAGGGCGCCAATATTTAGCGACGATATTTCAATTTCGTTGCTATTCCATTGCTATATTATATACTAACTATTTTTTGGCTTTTTTTGTAACGAACCTATTTTTCCGTAGCTAATCCGTCGCTAATCAGCGACGGAACTAAGTTTGTCGCTAAAATCCGTCGCTAAATGCAGTTTTTTTTGTAGTTCCCCCCCCCCCTGAATAATAGGACCTAGTTTTAAGATTTCCATTAGATAAAAAGATGTAGCATAAATTCTGTTGTAGGGTAGTATAATTCAGCCGTAAAATTGTCACTTTTAAGATAAGACTTGATTCTGATTTTCGGACCCTCCTGGATAATAGGATATAGTTTAAAACCCTCTTACATAACAAGATGTAGCAAAAATAATACCTGTAGAAGATATAACTTAGGTTTATAATTGTCGTTCAATTAAGAGTTGTCAGGACCTCCCTGGATAATAGGACCTAGCTTTCAAATTCTTAGTGATAGTTGGAAGAAGAATTCGGTTTAACACTCACTTATGTTCCCAGCTACCAAACTGGGGCAGAAAATTTTCTTTGTTTTGTCTATTTTTGTTTAAATCAGGTACCCACTTGGAGAACAAGGAGAAGTAAGTCAAATTTAGTAATCAGGAGCCCACCTGGAGAACAAGGAAATACATTTCAAGTTTAGCAATAAGAAGCCCGCCTGGAGAGCGGGGAATATATTCAAGTTAGTAGTCAGGAGCATGCCTGGAGAAAAAGGGAATACATTTCAAGTCAGCAGTCAGGATCCCGCCTGGAGAACAAGAGAATATATTTCAAGTTCAGCAATCAGGAGCCCGCCTGGAGAGCATGGGAATACAATTTAAGTTCAGCAGTTAGGAGCCTGCCTGTAGAGAAAGGGAATACAATTTAAGTTTAGCAGTCAGGAGCCCACCTTGAGAGCAAGGGAATACATTTCAAATTTAGCAGTCAGCAGCCCGCCTGGAGAGCATGGGAATACATTTCATGTTCAGCAATAAGGAGTTTGCCTGGAGAGCACAGGAATATAATTTAAGTTCAGCAGTCAGGAGCCCGCCTGGAGAGCAAGAGAATGTAATTCAAGTTCAGCAGTCAGGTGTCCACCAGGAGAAAGGGCCAGCATCTCAAAATACAGTTCGGTAGTCAGGCGTCCACCTGAAGAAAGGGGCAACATCTCAAAAATATAGTTCAGCAGTCAGGTATCTACCTGGAGAAAGGGAAAGCATCTCAAAGTGTAGTTCAAGTTTAGCAGTCAGGCATCCACCTGAAGAAAGAAAAAACATCTCAGATTACAATTCAAGTCGACAACAAAGGAATTTCACTAGGAGAATACAAGTCAGCATGGCAACAAAAGCTGCAAGATCAAGTTTGAAGAGATAGATAGGTTTTATAATTCATAGACCATAGATTAGTCTAGATTCTTTTTATTTTGACATGGTGTAATAAGGGGTTCAGTAAGCAGTAGCAGCAACAACAACAATAGTGAAATCACAGCTTCTTGGTAGTCCCAGCTACCAAACATTCCTGAACTGCACTAACATGATTCCTTTTTAGCTAAGGATATGTAGGCAACTTCGGAAGCAGGGTGCGGTCAAATCTTTCAAAAATACTTCCCACGGAGTATTCAAACGGGCAAAAATCGCTCGTATCAGCTCACTTTATCTTTGCCCAAAAACTGTTCGTATTTCCGAGCAAAGAGGGGTAGCTGTGAGTACGTAATTTTTTTTCCCTATATGAATTACTCCCATAAATTCAAGAAAATGAGTTTCTTTTCTTTATTTGCAATTTTGTAGACTTTTGTAGCATTTTTGTTAATTGTTCGAATTTTGTCTGTGCATTTTAATTAATAAAAAAAACAAAAAAAGTTGTTGCATATTCATTTAGGAGTTAACTTTTTATTTTAAAAATTAATTAGTAATTACGTTATTTTATAAAAAAGAAAATCACAAAAATAGTTTAATTTGCACTTTTAGTTTTAACTTTTATTTTGGGTTAGTTCTTCTTTTAATTTATTTTTAATTAATTGTGTTAATTATCACTTAGGTCTAATTAGTATTTTTATTTAAGTTAATTAGGTTTTAGGGATGAATTTAGTAACTAATTTAATTTTGAAAAAAAGAAGAAGAAAACAAAGGAATTTAGAAAAATTGATTAAAAAGAAAAAAGAGAACAAAAGGTAGAAAGAGCTGGATTTTGAGCTGCTCTAAATTAATTCATCCAAACTCAATGAGAGTTCCTTCACCCCAGCCCAACTACACCCAAACCTCATCCCAAATTACCTTAACCCGACCCACCCTCCACAAATATACAGACGGATACATACAGAGACCCAAAACTCAAAATCCCTAATCCAGACGCGACTGTTCATCGTCTCCTTCACGTCAGAGCCGCGTTCAATTCGCCAAATCTCAGGCGAGTGAACTCAAATTCACCCCATGCATTCCCCCTCTCTCCTCTTCAGCACAGTGTAACGGTTTCTGACAAATAGAAGATTCCTTTTAGATATTTTTGCACGTTGTTTAGCTCCTGATCGATTTGCTGTATAAATGGGGGTCGTGGATGGATGAAAATTAATCATTGCCCTCCATCTGTCCCAAAAATTCTTCATAGAAAGAGATTGCAAAGAATTTCGGGGGGGGGGGGGGGGGAAANAGACGCGACTGTTCATCGTCTCCTTCACGTCAGAGCCGCGTTCAATTCGCCAAATCTCAGGCGAGTGAACTCAAATTCACCCCATGCATTCCCCCTCTCTCCTCTTCAGCACAGTGTAACGGTTTCTGACAAATAGAAGATTCCTTTTAGATATTTTTGCACGTTGTTTAGCTCCTGATCGATTTGCTGTATAAATGGGGGTCGTGGATGGATGAAAATTAATCATTGCCCTCCATCTGTCCCAAAAATTCTTCATAGAAAGAGATTGCAAAGAATTTCGGGGGGGGGGGGTGTGGAAAAGGTGCGAGAAAAGCTACAGAGGCTATATAAGGTAAGGATTCTGGGGATTTAGGGGTTTTTTTTTTGGAAAAAGGATTTGAGGGAGAGTTCTTCTTTCATTGCTCTTTATTTATGGTATTAGAACATAGATTAAAGATTGAGGACTGAGTTCTAATTTTTCCTTGTGAATTTGTTATTCCGTACTCTTCTCTATTTGAAAAATGATAAAGATTTTTGAGTTTTTTGTTTGTTCATAGTTTGCTTCGTAAATCAAAAAATTTCAAAAAAAAAAGGGGTTATGTTTTCTTCCTCTGGTTCTTGTTCAAAGCTGAGTTGATTTAAACGAGCTCGTCGATGTTGAAGCTATTGTTCTAGTTCGAAAGTTAATATTTTTCGTTTCTGTTTAGAGGTCCTGATTGAGTTCTTTGTTGCGGATTCATCCAATTCATGTCATTTAGATTGTTGTAATTTACTGAAAGATCAATTGGAAACATTGACAGGTTCTTCTCGTTCTCTTATCTTTCGTATTAGAGTTAGCATCCTGAAGATTCTCTGTTACTAGCATAAAACTCAAAAATTCGGAATGACCTTGCTATATTAAAAGTTTAAATGTTTATGTTTTTCACTCTCTAATGCTCGATTGTTTTATCCATTGTGTTTGTGTGGTGAAATATTGTTAGATTATGTGAGGTCTTCATGATTTGAGATAATATTAGCAATATCCTTGTCTTCTGCTCTTTGATTGAGAGCCTGAGATGGTCACTAAAACAGGGAACTTGGTGCTTTGGCTTGACAAATTCAGTTGTACCTTTCTACTATTGGATATGCTTATATGTTAATTTAAACTATGTGTCAAAGCTGAAATTTTTAACTGTGTAATGGAAATTCTTGAAAATTCAATGATGCAGGTGGCTTTGCATTTCAGCAATGAGTATTTGCATTTGTGCAGTAAGCCATGTTAGTGTTATTTTAAAAAGGGAAACTCATGTTATGCATTCCCATGATTCAGCCATTTGAATTCCCCTCTCATGCCCCTGAGTGTTAGTTGTTGTTGTTGTGCCTTGTGTGAAACCTATACTAGTCTCATGAAGTTCTATGATAGAAAACTGCCATTTAGATGTCATTGATTTGGAATTGATTTGAGTTGAATATTCAAGGTCAGAATTAGATTTCTATACATCTAAGGGTCGTTCTTATTCCGTTTGTTCTGAAGTTGTATCTGTGGTTAGCTTAGCTTTATCTTTCCAAGTTGTTGAAATTTGATTGTTACTAGAATGATAAATAGCGACACTTCTCGTTTGCAATTTTTGAATGAACATTCTGGTAGGACTCTAATTTGTGTGCAGAATTGAGTCTTGGTTCATCCAGCAAAGGAGAGAATCCTTTCTCTTGATCGTATATTTGTTGCTGGCTTGCAGCTTCTAAGCTGTACTCAAAACATTAAAACCACACAGCAGAACTCTGAGAGATTGTTCTTTATCTTGTCCTAATTTAGCAATCATATTTAAAGAGTTTCAAGTTCTTTTCGTTGACGGGTATATAGGTTAAACTACACTAATAGTTTTTTTGTACTGTCACTGTATAAGTAGTAAGCATCTATTGTTTTTCTGAATCTTGTTTTTTATAAGTTCAAACAAGCTCTGAATTTTATTAACAGTGATTTAGTGTGATACTTTGATCAGTTTGATATGGTAGCACCCCATTAGAAAGTTTTTGTTTCCAAGCAAATTTTTCCTTAATTGACCCTAGAAAGAGGAACTGTATAGAAGCTATGGTTGTCTGTACTGTCAGAGAGCTCAATTTGGACAATTTCATATAGTCCGAGGTGCGCCATGCCAAAATAAAAATCTCAAAATGCATGGCCCTCGCTTAAGTAATTTTAAATCCTTAGAATTTGAGGCGTGCCACCTAGTGAAATTTCCATGGCCCTCGCAAAGTTTCAAATGCGTAGTTGCCTTAGGCACGTCCTTTTAATAATTTACCTTCATAAACTCGGGTGCGCATTTATATGACTCAAATCTAAATCTTACAATATTAGATAAAATGTATTATGGACTGCGGGTGCATTTATGTGACGTGATTCGAAATATATTTTAAATGACGTTGTAATTTTCCTTTAATTAATTAAATAAATATGGTTAAAAGTTAAAATTGCACATAGGTTATAAATGTAATAAAATCAGATAATAGGCCAATAATAACAGTTAAGCGACCGTGCTAGAACCACAGAACTCGGGAATGCCTAACACCTTCTCTCAGGTCAACAGAATTCCTTACTCTGATTTCTGGTTCGCGGACTGTAAAATAGATTCAATCTTTTCCTTGATTCGGGATTTGAAACGGTGACTTGGGACACCATAAATATCTCAAGAGGCGACTCTAAATTTATTAAATAAATAAATCTTGTTTCGATTGTCCTTTAATTAGAAAAACTTCCTTATATACCCTTTCGGGGGTGTAGAAAAAAGGAGGTGTGACACATTTGTGGAGAAAAGTAGTTTAGATTTCTGAAAATTGATGCACAGTACTGATTTTGCACTTAACGTGTTAAAAATTTCAATAATGGTTTTAGTGTTGGAAATTTTTGCCTTGGCTAACAACACAAGATCGTCAGCAAACATGAGATGTAAGAGAGGTTGTGCATTTCTATTAAGTTGCATGGGTGTCCAACGGCAAATATCAACATTGTGTTTGATGATACGGGAAAAGGATTCCATGCAGATGATGAATAAAGAAGGAGATAGAGGGTCTCCTTATCGAATACCACGGGAAGGTTGGTAGAAAGGTGTGGATGTGCCATTAATAAGTATTGAAATGGAAGAAGTAGTGACACGTGACATTATGAGATTGATTAGTGTTTGAGGAAAGTGTAGTTGTTGTAGTGAGAAGCGGATGAAGGACCATTCCAAGCGGTCAAAATCTTTTTCAAGGTCGATTTTAAGTATCATGTTACCTATTTTATCCTTTTGTTTCATAAATGAGTGTATTAATTCCTGAACGAGAATGACATTATCAGCAGCCCTACGACCCTTTAGAAAGCTGCTTTGAGTTGGGTTTATTAGTTTAGGCATAAATGGTCGAATTCTATTGACTATAGTCTTAGTAATAATTTTATAAATAGTGTTACAAATCCCAATTGGTCTATATTGAGTAATAGACTAAGGATGATGTGTCTTTGGAATAAGAGTAATGTTAATTTTATTAATTTTCGGTATATAGAGGAGGTAGAGAAAGCATGTTGACAAGTGTGGATTACTGCCTAGTTTGTCTCATGCCAAACTTTTTGGAAGAATATAGGATGGAGGCTATCCAGCCAAGAGCCTTTAGAGGTTTAAAAGAACGGATGGCAGTAGCAATCTTAACATTTGAGAGAGGACGGTTTAGGAAGTGGATATCTTGTGGAGTAAGGGAATTCAAATAAGCAGTTGGTTATTCATTTTGACAATATGTTAGTTGTGTTGTATAGAGGTCCTGAAAATGAGTGAGAATTGTTTGGTGGATTATTTTGGTGTTAAAGGTCCAGTTACCTACTGTGTCATGGAGGCTTAGGATACGATTACAATGACGTCTATGGATTGTGGAAAGGTAAAAAAAGAGGTGTTTGCATCACCATCATTTAACCATTGAATTCTTTATTTTAATTTCCAAAATTCTTTCTCACTGCGTAGTAACTTCTTAAAATCAGTTATGAGTTGGTTTTTTAAGTTTTAGTGGAATGAATTTATGGTTGGATTCATTAGTTGGAGGCATTTTAGTCGTGCTAGTATAATCTATTTTTTATTAAAAAATATTACCAAAGCTTTGTTTATTCCAATCAGTAGCTAACTCAGTAATTTTTTTTTAATCCTGTTGGATAATTAGTTTGGTTAAGCCATATTTGAGTTGCAATATCTTAAAATTGAGGGTGTTGTAATCACATGGTTTCGAATTTAAAAGAAGAAGAGGGTTTAGGGTAAGGTTTAGTTAAATTGAGTATAAGTGGGCAATGGTCAGAGTGAGTACGAGATAAGTGTTGGACTGTTGAATCTTGGTATAATTCAATCCATTTATTGTTGGCAAAGAATTTATCTAGTCGTTCCATAATAACTTTATTGTTCGTATTTTTATTATAAATGTATTTAGGTTTGTTAGTCCACGTAAAGTGTGGTCCTGTGAAACCTAGGTCAAACATTTTAAGGTTATGAATGCAGTTATTAAAATTTGAAGAGCGTTTAATATTAATACGAGCTCCTCCAAATTTTTCAGGTGAAGTAGAAACTTCATTGAAATTACCAAATATTAAAAAAACAAGAAGGTGCCTTATTTACCTGGACGGAAACATGGATTTCCTGGCTAGTAACTGATTGGATTCACTGCCAGCTT
Source organism: Nicotiana glauca (assembly GCA_026770625.1). NCBI lineage: Eukaryota > Viridiplantae > Streptophyta > Magnoliopsida > Solanales > Solanaceae > Nicotiana > Nicotiana glauca. The sequence continues at coordinate 11,797 of MU707658.1, forward strand.
ATTAGCACGCCATAGTAGGACTATGCCACCTGAGTGCCCTTTTGATGACACTTGAATGAGATCAGTGTAGTTGTATTCAATGAGGAGATCAGTGTGATCTACCATTTTTGTTTCTGTTAGATATAAAATGGATGGGTTGTTCCGTGTTAAGAAAAATCACAGGTTCCTGAGGAATTCTCGATTGTGAGCTCCCCGGCAGTTCCAAAGCATTATATTCATTAGACATTCAAGTTGTGGATTGTCCTCTTGAAGTGGGAGTGAGAGTTCCAAGTGCATCAGCAGATAAGGTGTCGTGAAGAGTGGGGATCATAAGTATCACATATCTCTCTTCCAAGGAGTAAGGTTCGAGGCGTATATTCAAAGAGGTTTTCTAAAGAGCGTGGGGAATGAAGATGAGATGTTTTTTTTATGTTTTCTAGCATGGAGATCGTCAGACAATCGTTCATCACCATTGATTCCATGAAAGCCTCTGGTGGTAGATCGTTGTCTTCTTCTACTTGCTGTGGGAGCTCCTATTGTGGAGAGTGAGGTGGTGAGTTGTTGTGTCACATGTCGATCACTTGGTGATGGGGGCCTGTTGGTGGAGTTTTAGGCACCTCCACTTGTTTTTATGGTGCTAACCATTACCAAAAGTTGGTATGTGGGTGTGTACCCCAATAAGCCGGGTGTTGGAGTAGCTCCGTCTGCCATTGTTGATACTGAGTGATGATGCATTGTAGCGGGAGGATGGTGATATCTTATTGATAAATTAGGTTCATCACTTGGTCTTGATGAGCCTGCTTTGGAATGCCCACTTATAGGGAGAAAACCATCTCCTCCGAGGTTTCTAGTAGCAGAGTGACATGATTTTGCAATAGTTGTAGATCCATGAAGGGTTATTGCTGCATGGGATAGGATAGTGGTAGTGGTAACATTAGATGTAGCTGCATGGTGTGTTGAACAGGTGGCAGCATTGGCCACTGTTGAACATGAGGGGGTGGGTGTTGAATGAGTAGTTGTGGTAGAGGTCGGTGATGGTAATGATTGATGTGGACATTATTGATGTAGCGACGTTGCCTGTTATGATGGTGTCGTGGAGGGTGTAGATGATACATTTTGGATGTTGTTGGTATTTTTAGGGAAAGGAGCAGTAGTGGTGTTGGTGTGAAGAAAATGAGATAATGGAATTGTATTTGAAGGAATGGTTTACGTGTAGGCATCAGAAGACATATCTGTGGTAGTTTTTTAATGTATTATTATTAGGTTGAGTGCGGTGTTGTGCTTCTGGAATAATCAAGAGAGGAGAAGAAGAATGAGGGATTGAATGGCTATGGTGGAGTGTTGCAGATGGAGTAAAAATGTTAGGAATAGAGGGTGATTCCATCGGACTAATTATTGTAGGATTTGTGAAAATGCTGGTAGATTTGTATGTTGGAAGGTGCAGATAAATTATTGGTTGTGACTGTGTAGGCGTGTCGCTTATTTGGTGTTGAGTGATAGGAGGTTTGGGAGGTGCAACAACTATTGCGACTGAGTTGAGAGTAGCTGTAGAATTAGGAAGATCGATTGGGGCAGTGTCATGATTGGCAACTAGGTGAGAGGATGGTGAAGGAATGTATGATTTTTGTGGTAGGCGTTTGTGTATTGTTTTACATATTAATGGATGTAAGGGAGGAGGTGGTTGCCATGAGGCATCTCATAGGGCTCATGGTGTGCATCAGTGTGCATGGGCTTTTGGGTGTTGGAAGGTGATGATAGTTGATGGGGAATTATGGAATTAGGTTTAATGGAGTGTATAGTAGGGTTAGTAGGGTTGGCATGCAATTCAGGTGTAGGGTTTACATGCAAAGGATTTGTGATGATGGCTTATGTGTCCTGCATATATAGGTTCATTGCCAGAGAATGTGAATTTGTTATGTAGAGGAATGGTAGTGTTACGAGTGACGGCAATGTGGGAGGCATTGGAGACTTTAGGGTTTGAAGCAGTGTTATTTGGTGTGCTAGTGTGTGTTTGTAGTGTAAATTTAGAAGACTGATTAGTAGGCATGGCATTTTTACCATAATTAATTTTTTATTTAGTTTTGGATAAATTACTATTTTCCATGGGCTGGACTCATTTAGACCACTTGTGGATTGGGTTGGAATATTTTGGGCTGGTGGTAAGGAAGAAGCAGTGGCGATGGTTGGACAGTAATGAAGAGTATAACCTAAACAACCACATTTATTGCAAATCATGAAGTATCTTCGTAATAAATAGTTGAATATGGGTACCAAGTAGGATTTCAGTAGGCAAAATTTTCCCTAATGGTGCTAATATGCATAGTCTCGCGTAGGGGCCTCTAGAAGCGTGTACTATGAATATGTCTATTTTAATTAAGGTGCCAATAAACACCACTATTTTTTTGAAGGATTTATAAATCATAGTGTTCAGTGGAAAGTTCTTGTAGTCGGATCCACATAGTAGTGTAGTTGGTGTGAGCTAGAGCGGGGTTAAATTTGGGTTCCCATTGGCTTATAGTTAGACATTGGGAGCCAATGAACCAAGGTCCATGTTGAAGGATTTTATTAAAATTGTCTGGTTGTTGAAATTTAATTAGGTAGTAATCATATCTTAGATCATATAAATTGATGGATTTGTTAAGTTTTCAAACTGCGTTTAGTTTGAGTTTGAGATTTGTATAGGACATTTTCTTTCCCAGAAGCTTAATGATGATGGTTTGGTCCAATGACGATAGAGACGGTGTTTTTTTATCAGAGGAGATAGGCATGAAAAATGGATGATGGGATGGATTGGAGTTTTCAGCTTCTAAGGTTAGTTGAAATTTAATTAAGTAGTAGTCATATCCTAAATTGATAGCTTTGTTAAGTTTCCAAAGTGCGTTTAGTTTGAGTTTGAGATTTGTATAGGACATTTTCTTTCCCATAAGCTTAATGATGATGGTTTGGTGCCAAAGACGATAGAGCCTGTGTTTTTCATCAGAGGAGATAGGCATGAAAAACGGATGATGGGATGGATTGGAGTTTTCAGCTTCTAAGGTTAGATTTTGGAGAAATTTTGTTTCTAGTTGGTTAACTTGTGCGGATGAAGGAGGGATAGAGTGTCTCGAAAACTTGCCTTTGTAGTGGAATGATTTGTGGGGTGGGGTATTGCATCTCTTGATTTGTTTGTGATGCGATTGAGCCGATCAATTTCTTGATAAGTGAGTTCCATTTCCTTTGCTTCATTCATCGTGGTGTAGCGTAATTGGGTCTCGCTGGCGGTGGTATGATTGAGAGTGAACGGCAACGTCCCTTTCTCTTTCTAGGTGTTAGAGAGAAGGCAAAGCATTTCTATTTTTTATCGCATACAGAAGGAAGTTGTGTATGTTTGGATTGCCACCCCACTTCCTTACCCTCCTCCAAATGAAAATAGGAAGGAAAAAAAATTCAACTTTTTGCAAGAAAATAACTCAAAAAAAAATCTATCTAAGAATATAAAAAGTGTTAAGAATAGAATTCTATTTGGAGTGAATGTCTATCTTTTAGAGAGTTTTACTTTGTTACTAAGTCATTTTTCTCCTATAAATAGAGGGGTCTTACCCCATTGTAAATCATCCCAAAATTCAATAAGAATTTCCTCTCTCTCTTTCTCT
>MU707658.1:25929-58568 GCA_026770625.1 Nicotiana glauca
TTGTAGAGAGTTTTACTTTGTGACTAAGTCATTTTTCTCCTATAAATAGAGGGGTCTTACCCCATTGTAAATCATCCCAAAATTCAATAAGAATTTCCTCTCTCTCTTTCTCTGCAATATTGCTCTTGTTCTTTTATTATTTTATAACAAAAAGAAAATATTTCAATACTCATTCTCGTGTCATCTATCTTTTTGTTTTCATTGAAACTTTTTTTAGCTTTTTAGAATTCTTTTCTATTTCATTTTTGTTCTATTTTCTTTTTTGGTTTCTTACAGGAAAACTAATATATTTTTATCAATGAGAACATGAAAAATGTATTGATGACTTGGAAATTAACTTTAGAGAATTAGAAAAAAAATTAAATAAATATTATAAATTTCAAGCAAATTATAAGAATTGTCCTTGTTATAATAAAAGCATCGCCTCAAGGCTCTCAAGCAGGGGCCGAAACTTTTTTGATTATTTTTTGAACAAAAAGCACATTTTTAATGCTAAAAAAAAAGTTACACAAATAGATATTTCGCAGTATTATACTGCGAATTACTTTAACGGAAATTTAGTCGTTAAAGTAATTTGCAGTATAATACTGCAATTATAAAAATAAAAAAAAATTAATAATTCGTAGTATTATATTGCGAATTATTAAAAAAAATTATAATTCGCAGTATAATACTGCGAATTATTTGAAAAATTTTTTTACTAATTCGCAGTACCTTTATTAATTTGGCTCCACCAATTAAGTGACATAACAATAATTTAAACACATAAATTAAAGAGAGTTTCCCCTTAATTATTTTAACAGTGAATTAGGACACCCATTATAGCTAAGTAATGATTAAAATTAACTCAATTTTATGGTTTGCTTAACTTAAAAATTCTAGGTAAGGGTTCTAATTAATCATATAGGGGAGGTGATTAAGGCACCCTCTATAATCCGCTAATTACGGTTAACCGGCCAAACTTAAGTTAATTAATACTAAGTATAAATTTAATTGTGTTTTAGAGAATCAAATTCACTTAAAAAATTACGGCTGAAAACATTTGTCTTTGTCTTAAGGAAAAACTATTTGGACTTACATTGTTAAGAAACTGTTTTTTGTCCAAAGTGGATCGTCCTAAAATCAACTTTAAGTTGTTAAAACCAAACCTCAAATATTAGACAAATTATTTCAGAAATATTTTTAAAGAAAGCAAACAAATTTGATTTGAATATTTGAAAGAGTAAGAGTAAAATCGTAGACGATAACTACAGTGTGTTATGAATACTATTAGAAGAAATTTCAATGTTATTATTACCTTAATGGTTTTAATAAATAGCATCTAATACTTATTAATATTCTAAAGAGATTCAATTAAGTGTAATTACTTATGTGATAAATAAGTACTTTCACTAAGAAAATAAAATCTGCACAATTAAACAAGACCCAACTAGGATATAATAAACTCAGACTTTAGCAACCAATAACACAACCAAAATAAAATTAGTTAATTGTGAAAAAGATGAAACCCATGTGAAAAAGTTGCTTTCTTGTAGAAAATTTTAATAATTAATTCTCAGTATAGTACAACATTTTTTATGTGTTTGAATTATTGTTATGTCAGTTAATGGGTGGGGTCGCTAGTCAATTTTTTTTAAAATAATTCGCAGTATAATACTGCGAAATACCTATTTGTGTAACTTTTTTTTAGCATTAAAAATGTGTTTTTTGTCCAAAAAATCATCAAAAAAGTTTCGGACTCCTCTCAAGCAGCAAATATAATGAAAAGGTTTCAGATCCTAATATGAGTAGAAAGTTGTCACGACCCCAACCCGGTCGTAATGGCGCCCTGCACACTACTAGGGAAGCCCGACCTTGTTACGACAATTCCCAATACTTAAGCAGCTTTCAGATAATAACACAGGGGAAAATATTAACACTTTATATTAAGAGTCTAGAAAAACTAACAAATGGTGCGGAAAGCAACCAATAATACAGAACATAGTCCAGCTAGGACCCGGTGTCACGAATCTGAGCCTTTAAATACATAGTTCCAACCTACTACAGGGTCTGTCTAAAAGTATAAATGCGGAAACAAAAGAAATAAGAATAGAAGGGAGGAATCCAAGGCTGCGAACGCCGTGCAGCTACCTCGAAACTCCCTGAAATGTCTCTGCTCACCCAGATCGGATCAACTCAGCCTCGAAAGAACCTGGATCTTCACGCAAGGTGCAGGGAGTAAAGTGCGTACTCCGACCCAGTGAGTAATAAATATAACTACAGGCTGAAAGTAAGAAATCATAGAAATACACAAACTAAACTAAACCCAATGATACAGTAATAAGGGAAGATTAACAACAGTTAATGAGTCAAATGCATGAATGCAACGCAATGCATATGATGGTACATTTCAGTACCCACTGCAGCGTACAGCCCGAGCCATACATATTTATTTATCGTCGACGGCGCTCACTGGGGGTGTGTACAGACCCCGGAGGGGCTCCTACAGCCCAAGCGCAATAACAAGCCATCTCGTGGCATCAATTAATTCCTGGTCAGTAATTGTTACCTGATCAATTTACATCATACAGTGTCATTGTTACCACTGCTTCAAGTCACATCATACAGTGTCATTATTACCACTGTTTCAAGTCACATCATACAGTATCATTGTTACCACTGTTTTAAGTTTTATCATACAGTGTCATTGTTACCACTGTTTCAAAATCACTGTTGCGGCGCACAGCCTGATCCATGCTCAGTCCAGAAATCAACATAAGCCCCCTGGGCATTTGTAAATCAGTAGTTCCCAGCTCGAAATATCATTTAAAAATATCATTTGAGTTTTTAAAACTTAGAAGTATGGCTGAGTTTGCAAAATAGTATTTAAAACCTTGGACTGAAACCAAATGATATGCAAAATATGCTAAAAACAGTAATATCAATCCCCGAAGGATTCTACTGGTCGGCACAAGGCCCCAAACATGGCATCAAGCCCAATTAACATCAATAAAGTATGTGTCTCAATCACCAAAATGGTAGAAATACCACTCGGGATGGACCAAGTCACGATCCCCAATAGCAAACGACCCTGCACTCATCGTAGAATGCGTGTCACGCCTCAGTATAGTATTACGATGAGAAAATTCGAGGTTTCAAACCCTCAGAACATCATTTACATCTATTACTCACCTCTAGCCTGCCAAAGACTAGCTCGCAATACCCTTTTCTCTCGAATCGACCTCCTCGCATGTCGAATCTTGCCAAAACCACAACGAATACATTACAATAGGCTAAGGGAATATAACCCAATCGAAAAGACTCGAAGAATATCAAAAATCGCGAAATTGCAAAACCCGAGCCCTGGCCCACTTTTTGAAAGTCAAAAATTTTTATACTAAAATGTTCCTTATCTCGCTACGAGTCTATACATATCAAATTCACAAGAATCGGAGTCCATTTGACCTCTCAAATCCCTAGTTAAAACTCTCTTAAGTTTCAAGCCCTAACCTCCATTTTTAACCTTTAATTCCTTGGGTGTTCAGTGTTAATCCATGATTTTTCACCAAAATAACATATTCTAAATCCAAGAACCCATACCTAATGAAAGCCCTCGAAACCCTCTTCAAAATCACCCAAAACCCTCTTAGCCCGAAGTGGAAATGTTGTGTTCTTTCAAAAATTCGCGAAGGTCAGATTAAATGCTTTTGCCCAGTCCTTTTCACTTCTGCGACCAAAATACCGCTTCTGCGGTTACTGCTTCTGCGGCCTTTCCACTGCTTCTGTGGTTTTCCTTAAATCATCCAGGACCGCTTCTGCGGTCTATAACCGCTTCTGCGGTGACCGCTTATGCGGACTCTAGTCCGCTTCTGCGGAAAAATGCCAGAACCCCAAAACCGCACTTGCGACCTTCCCTACCGCATCTATGGAACCGCCTCTGCGGTCCTTTTTCTGCAAATGTGGAAATACCAAGTACCAGCATCCTTAAAACATGCCAAAACTCCAAAATTCTCCGTTTAACCACCCGAACTCATCCCGAGGCCCCTGGGACCTCAATCAAAAACACAAATGTGACCCAATACCTTACTCAAACTTGCTCGAACCGTCAAAACACTATAGTTAACACCAAAATCATCAAATTTCATCAAATCAATGCCTAAGTTCAACCAAAACTTTCGAAACTCGCATTCGATCAAAAACCCAACCTAAACACCTCCGATTCAACTGAAATTTTGCACACATATCCCAAATCACCTAACGAAGCTACTGCAACTCTCAGAATTCCATTCCGACCCTCGGGTCAAAATCTCACCTATCAACCGGATATCGCCAAAATGCTAACTTCGCCAATTCAAGCCTAATTCTACACCAAACCTCCAAAATCATTTCCGATTGCGCTTCTAAGCCTCAAATCATCCCCCGTAGCTAACCGAATCACCGAAAATCACATCCGAGCCCTCTAACTCACAAGTAAACATCCGGTTGACTTTTCCAAACCAAGCATTCCTTAAAGAGACTATGTGTCTCATTTCCTAACAAACCCAATCCGAATCAACTCCAACTCACCAAACGCAGATAATGAGACATGAAGATGCATAAAACGGGGAAAACGGGACGGAAACACATGAGACGACGGGTTGGGTCGTCACATCCTTCCCAACTAAAACAAACGCTCGTCCTCAAGCGAGTCAAGAAACTTACCTGAAGCCTCAAACAGGTGAGGATATCTGCTCCGCATCTCCCGCTCAGTCTCCCAGGTAGACTCCTCCACGGGCCGACCTCTCCATTGTACCTTCACCGAAGCTATGTCTTTTGATCTCAATTTCCGAACCTGACGACCCAAAATAACTACTGGCTCCACATCATAAGTCAAATCATCATCCAACTGAACCGTGCTGACGTCCAAAACATGAGACGGGTCCCCAACATACTTCCGGAGCCTAGAAACATAAAATATCGGATGCACACTCGATAAGCTGGGTGGCAAAGCAAGCTTATAAGCCATCTCTCCAACTCTCCTAAGCACCTCAAATGGTCCGATGAACCGCAGGCTCAACTTCCCTTTCTTCCCGAACCTCATAACACCCTTCATGGGCGAAACCTTCAACAAAACCTTCTTTCCCTCCATGTAAGACACATCTCGGACCTTCTGGTCCGCATAACTTTTCTGACGCGACTGAGCTGTGCTAAGTCTTTCCTGAATCACCTTCACTTTCTCTAAGGCATCCTGGACAAAATTTGTCCCCAATAGTCTAGCCTCGCCGTGCTCAAACCAACCGACCGGAGATCTACACCGTCTCCCATACAAGGCCTCATACGACGCCATTTGAATACTGGACTGCTAGCTGTTGTTGTAGGCAAACTCTGCAAGAGGTAGAAACTCATCCCAAGAACCTCCAAAATCAATCACACAGGCACGCAACATGTCCTCTAATATCTGAATGGTACGCTCGGACTGCCCGTCCGTCTGAGGATGAAACGCTGTGCTCAGCTCTACCTATGTACCCAACACTCGCTGAAAAGTCCTCCGAAACTGGGAAGTAAACTGAGTGCCTCTATCCGAGATAATAGAAACTGGGACCCTATGCAACCGAATAATATCCCAAATAAAGATCCCTGCCAGTCACTCCGACGAATAAGTAGTACACACCGGAATGAAATACGCGGACTTGGTTAGCCGATCCACAATCACCCAAATCGAATCAAACTTCTTCGAGGTCCGAGGAAGGCCACTCCCAAAGTCCATAGCGACTCTCTACCAGTTCCACTCGGGAATATCCAGCCGTTGAATTAGACCACCCGGTCTCTGATGCTCGTATTTCACCTGCTGAAAATTGAGACACCGAGCTATATAACCCACAATATCTTTCTTCATTCTCCTCCACCAGTAGTGCTAGCTTAAGTCTTGATACATCTTCCTGGCACCCGGATGGATGGAATACCGCGAACTGTGGGCCTTCTCAAGAATCAAATCTCTAAGCCTATCCACATTGGGCACACAAATCCGGCGCTGCATTCTCAACACACCATCCTCACCTATAGTCACATCTCTAGAATCTCCGTGATGAACTCTGTCCTTGAGGACAAGCAAATGCGGATCATCATACTAGCGCGCTCTGATGCGATCATATAAAGAAGACCGAGAAACCACGAAAGCCAATACCCAACTGGGCTCTGAAACGTCTAATCTCACAAACCGATTGGCCAAAGCCTAAACATCAACTGCAAAGGGCCTCTCCCCAACTGGAATATACGCCAAACTCCCCATACTAACTGCCTTTCGGCTCAAAGCATCGGCCACTACATTGGCCTTCCCTGAATGATACAAAATGGTAATATCATAGTCCTTAAGTAACTCAAGCCACCTCCGCTGTCTAAAATTAAGATCCTTTTGCTTAAACAAATGCTGAAGACTGCGATGATCAGTGAATACCTCGCAAGATACGCCATATAAGTAGTGCCTCCAAATCTTCAAAGCATGAACTATAGCAGCCAACTCTAAATCGTGGACAGGGTAGTTCTTCTCATGGGGCTTCAACTGAGAGAAGCATAAGCAATCACTCTACCCTCCTGCATCAACACACAGCCGATCCCAACTCTCTAAGCATCACAATAAACAGTGTAAGAACCTGAAGCTGATGGCAAGACTAATACTGGAGTTGTGGTCAAAGCTGTCTTTAGCTTTTGAAAGCTCTCCTCACACTCATCTGACCATACAAACGGAGCACCCTTCTGCGTCAACTTGGTCAAGGGCGAGGCAATAGATGAGAAACCCTGAACGAACCGGCGATAATAACCCGCAAAACCGAGGAAACTACGAATATCTGTGGCTGAGGACGGTCTAGGCCAACTCTGAACCGCCTCTATCTTCTTTGGATCAACCTGAATACCATCACTGGACACCACGTGTCCCAAGAAGGCCATGGAAGTAAGCTAAAACTCACACTTGGAGAACTTTGCATAAAGCTTCTCCTCTTTCAATCTCTGCAATACCACTCACAAATATTTTGCGTGCTCCTCCTGGCTACGCAAGTATACCATAATATCATCAATGAATACAATAACAAAAGAATCCAGATACGGCCGAAATACACTGTTCATCAGATGCATGAACATTGTTGGGGCATTGGTCAGCCCGAAAGACATAACCAGAAACTCATAGTGACCATATCTCGTCCTGAAAGAAGTCTTAAGAATATCTGAATCCTTGATCTTCAACCGGTGATAACCCAAACGGAGATCAATCTTAGAAAACATCCTCACTCCCTGAAGCTAGTCGAACAAATTATCAATGCGAGGCAGGGGATATTTGTTCTTTACTGTTACTTTGTTCAACTGCCTATAGTCAATGCATATTCTAATAGTGCCATCTTTCTTCTTCACAAATAGAACAGGCGCACCCCACAGTGACACACTCGGCCGAATAAACCCCTTTTCTAGGAGTTCCTAAAGCTGATCTTTCAATTCCCTTAACTCCGCTGGTGCCATGCGATACAGCGGAATGGAAATGGGCTTGGTGACCGGCACTAGGTCAATGCCAAAATCAATATCCCTGTCCGATGGCATACCCGGCAAGTCTGCATGAAATACATCAGGAAAATCCCTTACAACGGGAATAGAATCAATGCTAGGAGTCTCAGCTCCAACATCTCACACAAAGGCCAAATATGATAGACAACCCTTCCCAACCATACGCTGGGCTTGCACGAAAGATATAACCCTACCAGGGACATAGTCAGTCATACCACATCACTCGATCCTCGGAACACCTGGCATAGCCAAGGTGACTGTCTCTGCATGATAGTCTAGAATAGCATGACAAGGAGATAACCAGTCTATGCCCAAAATAACATCGAAGTCTACCATGCTTAAAAGCAATAAATCCACTCAGGTCTCCAGACCCCTAATAGAAACAAGGCAGGACCGATACACATGGTCCACAATAATAGTATCGCCCACCGAGGTAGATACGTGCACAGGTAAAGCAACACACCCTCGGGTCATACCCAAATGATGAGCAAAACATGATGATACATAAGAATAGGTAGAACCAGGATCAATCAAGACAGAGGCATCTCTGTGGCAGACTGAAATAATACCTATGATAAAAACATCTGATGCGAGGGCATCTGTCCTACCTGGGAGAGCATAAAATCGAGCCTGGCCGCCATCGCCTGATCGGCCTCTACCTTTGGGGAGACCCCTGGCTGCCTGGCATCCACCCCTAGTTTGTGGGGCAGATGAGGAAGAAACTGGTCCAGAAGACGAGGGTTGATCCCTCTGTTGAAACTGACCACCACGAAGTTGAGGACACTGCCTTTTCATGTGACCAAACTCGCCGCAGTTGTAGCAACTACCAGGTGCTGGAGAAGGGGGCTGAAGGGAACCCCTCGCACCAGAATGACCAGCTGATGCACTAGGCGCAGAAGAACCCTGAGCTGAAGGGGCATAAGACGAACTTTGAGCTGGGAGGGCACCAAGTGAAGACTGGCCCTGCTGGAACCCTAGATGAGCACGGCCTAAAGACGCCCCACTATACTCGGGACGAGCCGACTGATGAGGCCTGAAGGAACGACCTCTGCTCTGCTGAGGCTGGCCCCTAGACGGAGCGCCACTGAAACCACCTGAGCCTCGAGGCCTCTTGGCCTCCCTCTCCTCTCTCTCCTAACGGCGAGCCATCTCAATATCACGAGCAATATCAATGGCATCCTTGAAGGTATGACTCAGAATCCTCTCTCGATCATCAGAATACGGATGGGATAGACAAGTCCATCCACAAACCTCCTAATCCTCTGCCGATCAGTCGAGACCATCCAGGGAGCATAGCGAGCCAACTCAGAAAATCTCACCTCATACTGAGACACAGTCATATCTCCCTGACGAAGCCACTCAAACTGTCTCTGCAGCTCCTCCCTCTGAGATTGCGGTACCCACTTCTCCAGGAAGAGAGTGGAGAACTCCTGCCATGACAAAGGTGTTGCACCTACCGGCCTACGCCGCTCAAACGCCTCCCACCAAGTGAAGGCTGCTCCTGAGAACTTAAAGGTAGTAAATGATACACCACTCGACTCCAAAATCCCTGCTGTCCAAAGCATACGCCGACACTTGTCGAGAAAACCCTGGGCATCCTCGCCCTAAGCACTACTGAAATTAGGAGGTGAGAGCCTACTGAACCTCTCCAGACGACGTTGCTCATCGTCTGGCATAGCTGGAACCACAAAATCCTAAACCGGTACAACTGACTGAACTGGTGCAACCTGCTGAGCTGGTGGTGCCTCTGGTGTCAGCAAACCCTGTACTACCTACTCAGGTGTGCGTGCAGCGAGGGTCTGATTGCCTCCCCCGGCCTGCGAAGTAGCTGCTGCAATAGTGGCTGAGAATGCCTGATCCAGGCCGGTGCAAACTGATAGAATCTGAGCTAGGGCCTCCTGAAGACCTGGAATCACAATGGGCACAGCTGGTGCCTGAACAGGTGTTGCTGGAGTCTCTATAGCTGGAGCCTGATCCTGAACCAGGGCAACTGGTGGGTCAACAGGTGCTGCCCTCGCGGCTCTGCCCCGACCACGACCGTGTCCACGGCCTCTGGTGGCCTCAGTAGGTGGTACAGGTGGTCGTCAGCCACGTCCGGCAGCACGGGTCCTCGCCATCTACGAGAGAATGGAATACAGAAGTTTAGTTTGCGGATCAACAAAGTCGCACGACAAGAATTTCAAGAATATGAAGTTTTCCTAAAGGTTCTGCAGCCTCTCGAGGATAAATACAGACGTCTCCGTACCGATCCGCGAGACTCTACTAAACCGGCTCATGACTCGTGAGACCAAGTAACCTAGGCTCTGATACCAACTTATCACGACCCCAACCCAGTTGTGATGGCGCTCAGCACACTACTAGGCAAGCCCGACCTTGTTACGACAATTCCCAATACTTAAGCAGCTTTCAGATAATAACAAAGGGGAAAATATTAACACATTATATTAAAAGTCTAGAAATACTGACAAATGGTGCGCAAAGCAACCAATAATACAGAACATAGTCCAGCTAGGACCCGGTGTCATGAATCTGAGCCTCTAAATACATAGTTCCAACCTACTACAGGGTCTGTCTAAAAGTATAAATGTGGAAACAAAAGAAATAAGAATAGAAGGGAGGAATCCAAGGCTGCGAACGCCGTGCAGCTACCTCGAAACTCCCTGAAATGTCTCTGCTCAACCAGATCGGATCTACTCAGCCTGGAAAGAACCTAGATCTGCGCGCTAGGTGCAGGGAGTAAAGTGAGTACTCCAACCCAGTGAGTAATAAATATAAATACAGGCTGAAAGTAAGAAATCACAAAAACACACAAAGTAAACTAAACCCAATGATACAGTAATAAGGGAAGATTAATAACAGAGCAACAGTTAATGAGTCAAACGCATGAATTCAATGCAATGCATATGATGGTACATTCCAGTACCCACTTCGGCGTGCAGCCCGAGCCATCCATATGTATTTATCATCGACGGCGCTCACTGGGGGTGTGTACAGACTCTGGAGGGGCTCCTACAGCCCAAGCGCAATAACAAGCCATCTCGTGGCATTAATTAATGCCTGGTCAGTCATTGTTACCTGACCAATTTACATCATACAATGTCATTGTTACCACTGCTTCAAGTCACAGCATACAGTGTCATTGTTACCACTGTTTCAAGTCACATTATACAGTGTCATTGTTACTACTATTTCAAGTCACATCATACAGTGTCATTGTTACCACTGTTTCAAAATCACTGCTGCGGCGCACAGCCTGATCCATGCTCAGTCCAGAAATCAACATAAGCCCCTTGGGCATTTGTAAATCAGTAGTTCCCAGCTCGAAATATCATTTAAAAATATCATTTGAGTTTTCAAAACTTAGAAGTGTGGCTGAGTTTGCAAAGTCGTATTTAAAACCTTGGACTGAGACCAAATAATATGCAAAATATGCTAAAAACAGTAATATCAATCCCCGAAGGATTCTACTGGTCGGCACAAGGCCCCAAACATGGCATCAAGCTCAATTAACATCAATAAAGTATGTGTCTCAATCACCAATGTGGTAGAAATACCACTCGGGATGGACCAAGTCACGATCCCCAATAGCAACCGACCCCGCACTCGTCGTAGAATGCGCGTCACGCCTCAATATAGCGTTACGATGTGAAAGTCCGGGGTTTCAAACCCTCAGAACAACATTTACATCTATTACTCACCTCTAGCCGACCAAAGACTAGCTCGCAATACCCTTTCCTCTCGAATCGACCTCCTCGCATCTCGAATCTGGCCAAAACCACAACGAATACATTACAATAGGCTAAGGGAATATAACCCAATCGAAAAGACTCAAAAAATATCAAAAATTACGAAATTGCAAAACCTGAGCCCTGGGCCCACTTCTCGAAAGTCAGAAATTTTTACACTAAAATGTTCCTTATCTCACCACGAGTCTATACATATCAAATTTACAAGAATCGAAGTTCATTTGACCCCTCAAATCCCTATTTAAAGCTCTCTTAAGTTTCAAGCCCTAACCTCCATTTTTAACCTTTAATTCCTTGGGTTTTCAGTGTTAATCCATAATTTTTCACCAAAATAACATATTCTAAGTCCAAGAACCCATACCTGATGAAAGCCCTCGAAACCCTCTTCAAAATCGCCCAAAACCCTCTTAGTCCGAAGTGAAAATATTGTGTTCTTTCAAAAATTTGCGAAGGTCAAATTAAATGCTTCTGCCCAGTCCTTTTCGCTTCTGCGACCAAAATACCGCTTCTGCGGTTACCGCTTCTGCAGCCTTTCCACCGCTTCTGCGGTTTTCCTTAAATCACCCAGGACCGCTTCTACGGTCCATAACCGCTTCTGTGGTGACCGCTTATGCGGACTCTAGTCCGCTTCTGCGGAAAAATGCCAGAACCCCAAAACCGCACCTGCGACCTTCCCTACCGCATCTGCGGAACTGCCTCTGCGGTGCCTTTTCCGCAAATGCAGAAATACCAGGTACCAGCAACCTTAAAACATGCCAAAACTCTCCGTTTAACTACCCGAACTCATCCCGAGGCCCCCGGGACCTCAATCAAAAACACAGATGTGACCCACTACCTTACTCAAACTTGCTCGAACCGTCAAAACACTATACTTAACACCAAAACCATCAAATTTCATCAAATCAAAGCCTAAGTTCAACCAACACTTCCGAAACTCGCATTCCATCAAAAACCCGACCTAAACAACTCCGATTCAACTGAAATTTTGCACACACATCCCAAATCACCTAACGAAGTTACTGCAACTCTCGGAATTCTATTCCGACCCTCGGATCAAAATCTCACCTATCAACCGGATATCGTCAAAATGCTAACTTCGCCAATTCAAGCCTAATTCTACACCAAACCTCCAAAATCATTTCCGATTGTGCTCCTAAGCCTCAAATCATCCCCCAGAGCTAACCGAATCACCGAAAATCACATCTAAGTCTTCTAACTCACAAATCAACATCCGATTGACATTTCCAAACCAAGCCTTCCTTAAAGAGACTATGTGTCTCATTTCCTACCAAACCTAATCTGAATCAACTCCAACTCACCAAACGCAGATAATGAGACATGAATAAGCATAAAACGGGAAAAACGGGACGGAAACACATGAGACGACGGGCCAGATCGTCACAAAAGTATTAATACAGAAACTTACAGAGAAAGTCCAGGAGCAAATAGCTACATTAGGAAAAAGTAGAATACCATACAGGATCATGAATTAGCAAATATTAGAAAAAGCGACCAACGAATTTCTCGCTCAAAAACATAAAAGGCTACAGTTTAAAAACTTGAGGTTATTGATTACTCTTTCCGATCCAAAATAAATAATTTTTTTGCCTTTTTTCTTGTGGTCCAAAATAAGTAATTTTTTCATATTTCAAAAATCACTTATTTTCGATCGGAGGGAATATATTGCACCATACATAGGATCCGCCACTTCATTATATGATAAGAACTCGTCCCTTCATAAATTGCTAAATAAATTAGAAATGCAATAACTTCGAGAAAAAGAAATTGGAACTGAAAGAAAAACTAAAAATCATAATATGTACAAATTAAAGAGTTTACAATATTGTAGAAGAGTCTTTCATATTTGAAGTTGACTGTAGTTGATTGATCGATATATAAAAATAATTTAGTAGTAACTAAAATGTTTAATTAAACTAGAATGCGCCTCGCGCGCCCTAAAAAATGATCTTTTGGCGAGCTGATATAAGACGTATCTCAGAGCTGTTTGGCTTATTTGATTTAGAGTAGCTGATAAGTATTTGGTGTTGAAAAATATTTTTAAGTGCTAAAAGCTGATTTAAAAAATAAGCAGTTACGTGTTTGAATAAAAGTGCTGAAATTAATGATAAGCAGCTGTAGAACTGGGTATACGAAAAGTTTTATTTTAAAAAGAAGTATTTTAGGGATAGAATAGTAAATATTTTGGTCAAACCTAAAGTGCTTATAAGCTGAAATTTGATAAGTTGGGGGAGATCAACTTATGATTTTTGGCTTATTTTTAGCTTATAAGCACTTAACTTATAAGTACTTTTAATTTTACCAAATATGTAAATAAACCAAAAAGTACTTATAAGCCGGCTTATAAGCTTAGCCAAACACACTCTTACCCACGCTACACCTAATGGAGCCGCCGGACGACAACAATCCGGTATGTAAGGAACCACAATCGGATGCTCGGATCCCCAAACCAATGCTAACCAGCTCCAAGGATAAATCCATGGAAAATTATCATATGCAACATCGATGGTCGGCCATAAAAACAATAGTGCGACACCCATTAGACAAGAACAGAAAGTGGTGGTGGCAAGAAAAACCACACATAATGGAATGCCGACCTTGATTATTAGAACAAGGAACTAGTATGAATCATGGCTGCATAATTTAGAAGAACGATAGTAGAAGATTTCTGAAGATCCGTCCCCAATTTGAAAAAATTAAGTCTCGCTTTCTGAGGCGATTCCCCTTAAAAGGCTCGATGAAAATTGGTGTATATGAAAATCAGAGTCTTTTTGGATTTTACAAATGATGAAGACTTCACCACAATATGGTATAGGAGATCAATTGACATTGAAGGGCATCAGATGTGGATCAAAAATGAAGTCGAGATTTCAAGCCAGAGGAAGATCTGCCTATAGTTCCGGTTTGGATTAATCTCCCTAAATTACCTTTCCACCTTCACACATAGCACTATGTGAAATAAATAGCAGGTGAAATTGGAACCTCTTTAGAGATGGACATTGCAACACGAGGGAAAACCAGACCCAGCATGGCGAAATTCAGGGTCGAAGTTGTCTTACTCTAACCATTATTCAGTAATGAGTAGGTAGGTGATGAGGATGATGAGTTCCCATTAAAAGGATTTACATAAATGTTTGAATATGAAAACATCCCAAAGTACTATAGACATTTGCAAAGAATTGGGTTATGACTTAATGAATTGCATGGTGATAGAGAAAATATAAGCTGCTGAAAAGAAGATGAAAGAAAGGGGTATAACAAAAGCACCAGATAATCAAACGTAAAGTTATCAAGAATTGAGAAAGGATGCCAGTAGCAATGACAACAACTCAAACTAGGAAAAAGGGGTACAAGGAATGACAAACAGAGGAAAGGATACAACAAAATAGGAGATCAACAAGTTAGACAATGCAAAATTGAGAAAATAAAGAGTACAAAGGTAAATGGTAAAGTTGATGTCACAGAAGAGGGGAATAACATTAGAGAAAGAACAAAAAGCAAGAGGAAGAAGAAAAGAAAGTCTAAAAAAGTTTTAAAGAAGAGACAAAGTTTATGTTCAAGCCAAAGAGGGTGAGCAGAAGGAGAAGCACACAAGAAGTACAGCAAAGCAACCAGGAGGAAGCTATAAATAACACTAGTCATAACATAAGGGAGACAGATAGTACAAGAACAAATCATCACATGATCCTAAATGATAAGAGGTAGATAGGGGAGAGTATGCAACAAAGAAGAGAGCAGTGAACAATAGGATAACACTAATAACCAGATGGGAAATAGTACAAAACAAGCAGAGGAATCGAACATGGATTCCTCGAGTGTGGGGACAAAAATAAGGAATCACCTAGGGAACCAGTTGGTGGTAGAGCTGGGGGAAACAAAAGAGTAGAAACAACAACCAAAAATAGTCCCCAGTGATGAAGTTATCAATAGACTAATAGAAGCATTCTCACCTTTCATTCATAGGGATGGTGAACTAGAGGATAATTATCAAAGACATGTGAAGGAAGTAGTGCGCAGAAGGGCTTATTGCCACCAACCAGGGGAAGAAGTAGTAACAAGAGGAGTGGGAAGCAAGAAAGAATAAAATCTAACCCTGATATGGGGAGAACACAAAACGAACGATCATCGTCTTTCTAATGATTAATTCCATCTTCTAATACATAAGAGGAATGAGATCTAAAAAAGCAAATCATAGGCTGAAAAGGCTTGTTCAAATAAATAATCTACAATTTGTTGCTATTTTTGAACCTATAGTTCAAAAGCCAAAAATTGAGGGGTACAAGAGGTTTCTAGGATTTCATAACTACTTGTCCAATGATATAGGGCAAATATGGCACATTTGGACTGGAAACTTTAATACTACTATTATAGAGGTAGAAGACCAAAAAATAACCTTGAATGTGAAAGATGTTAGTGGAGTAAATGAGGTGTATATAACTGCAGTGTATATTAAATATATTGCAGCGGAAAGAATAGAGCATTGGGATAGCCTAACTGATACAGAAATGCAGGTGAATGGATTTTAGCGGAAACGTAAAAGAAAGAATACAAGATTTAGCGTGGTTCAGATAAAAATAATCCTACGTCCACCAAAGAACAATTTTCTTTTTATCATTTACAAAGGAAGGGGAGATTTTTTAATTACACTTAAGAGAATTTCTCTCTTAACTCTCTACTCACTACAATGTATTGTATTGTTTTTGGGATGGTTTTTACAAATGAAGGAGTGCATCTGTTTATAGAGGTAAAGACCTTCTCTTGATGTTATTGGTGACATCAAACTACCTCCTCTTGATGTCATGGGTAACTTCAAAGAAGGAAGCTTCCTCCTAGCATCCACACCAACTCTTTCCACCTACTATTCCAATTGGCATGCCATTGTTAACTAAACATAAACCAACATTTTCAATTTCCACCTTGGTTTGCGTTTCGAGCGTGCGTGTGAACAACTCTGGTCAAAACTTCTATGCTTACTGGGGCAACCCCGTTGTAAGAAACAAGAAGAATCAAATCATTGTTGAACATACCACCTCCACCTAACAACTGTTCTTTTTGGAGTTGCATCAGTTGATGCACACACCCGCCAAGTCTTTGCAGTGTGCAAACTTAGCGAGCGGGACTATCTTGGTCAATATGTCTGCAGGATTATCGTTTGTGATAACCTTCACGAGCTTGATATTTCCCTCTTCAATAACATCTCGAATGAAATGAAATCTAACATCAATGTGTTTAGTGCGCTCATGAAAACTCTAATTTTTCATTAGATGAATACTACATTGACTATCACATCTAAGAGTTGATTCCAGCTGAACCAAACTCAATTTCGCTACTAAACCTTTCAACCAGATAGCTTCCTTCACCACCTCTGCTGCTGCCATATATTCTGCTTCTGTCGTAGACAAAGCGACAATCAACTGAAGAGTAGACTTCCAACTAACAACACTGTAAACGAGAGTAAAGATGTATCCAGTTGTGGACCTTCTTCTGTCAAGATCTCCTGCATAGCCAGAATCCACATAACCGAGACTTGAAATACCTCTACCACTTTTTCAAAAGGTCAGACCACCAGAAGCTCCCTTGAGGTATCTCAATATCCACTTGACAGCTTCCCAATACCTCTTTCCTGGACTGGACATGTATCTACTTACCACACTTACATATTGAGATATATCTGGACGTGTGCATACTATAGCATACATAATGCTACCAACTTCACTGGCATAAGGAATCTTTGACATATGCTCCACCTCATCCTCGGACTGAGACATTTGTAACTCTGAAAGTCTAAAATGAGGAGCTAATGGTGTACTTACAGGCTTGCACGTATGCATATTGAATCTCTAGAGAATCCTTTCAATATGCCTCTTTTGAAAAAGATGTACAACACCGTCTTCTCTTGAAATCTTCATACCAAGGATTTTCTTTGCAGCTCCTAAATCCTTCATATCAAATTTCGTACCCAACAACTTCTTCAAAACATTTATCTCTGTAATGTTGTTAGCAGCAATAAGCATATCATCAACATACAACAGTAAATAAATCATTGAGTTACCAGACATCATCTCGTGATACACACAGCTCTCAAATGCACTCCTTGAGAATTCATGTGTAGTCATGAATGCATCAAACCTTTTGTACCACTGTCTAGGGGATTGCTTCAAACCATACAAAGACTTCTTTAGTTGGCATACGTGATCTTCTTTTCCCTCATCTAGGAAACCTTCAAGCTGATGCATATAGATTGTCACTTCTAGATCACCGTGTAAGAAAGCAGTTTTGACATCAAGCTGTTGAAGCTCCAAGTCAAATTGTGCAACCAATGCTAGTAGCATGCGAATTGAGCTATGCTTCACGACTGGAGAGAAAATCTCATTGTAGTCTATTCCCTCCTTCTAACTGAAACCTTTTGCAACCAATCTTGTCTTGAACCTAGCATCTTCCACTTCAGGTTTTCCCTCTTTCTTTCTGTAGATCCACTTGCATCCACCTGTCCTCTTCCCCTTTTGTCTTTTCACTAAGACCCATGTCTGATTCTTGTGAAGAGACTTCATCTCTTCAGCCATGTCTCACTATCATTGTGCAGCATCCTTGCAAGAAGTTGGTTCAATATACGAGGACGGCTCCAGATCCTTAATCTCTTCTTGTGTAGCTACAAACGCATATGCAATCAAGTTTGCTTGATTTATAAGGTGTTCCGGTTCTCGTGTCTGCCTCTTCTCCCTCCCCTTTGCGATTGTGTATGGTTCATTGACAACAAATTCTTCAAGTTCTACATCTTCTGACTCATCTTTAACCTGAGTCTCTTGATCCTTTTCCTTGGCAAGCTCTACTGGAGGCTCCACCTGCTCGTTGTTCTTGTTACCTGAAAACTCCACATAAACTTTACGGGGATCAAGTATAGAGTATTCATCAAAGGTGACATCTCTACTAACTATAAATTTGAGTAAAGACAAACACCAAAGTTTGTACCATTTTACTCCATCTACATACCCTACGCATATGGCCTTCTTAGCCCTTGGTTCAAGCTTTCCTTCATTAACGTGATAATAAGTTGGACACCCAAATACTCGTAAGTATGAATAGTTAGAGGGTTCACCTGACCATACCTTATTCGGAGTCTTAAAGTCAATTGCTGATGCTGGAGATCGATTGACTATATGAGCAGCAGTGTGAACTGCTCCAGCGCAAAATACTTTGGACATTTTGGCTTGTATGAGCATACAATGAGCCTTAAAGGGTTCACCTGACCATACCTCATTTGGAGTCTTAAAGTCAATTGCCGATGCTGGAGATCGATTGACAATATGAGCAGCAGTGTGAACTGCTTCAGCCCAAAATACTTTGGACATTTTGGCTTCTATGAGCATACAATGAGCCTTTTCAAGAAGAGTATTGTTCATTCTCTCGGCAACTACATTCTGTTGTGGGGTATGCCTGACATACCTATGTCTTGAGATCCCATGAACCTTGCATAATTCATTAAACTCTTCATTGCAAAACTCTAAGCCATTATCTGTGCGAAGATACTTGATTTTCCACTCCATTTGATTTTCAACCAAAATCTTCCAGTGTTTAAATGCTTCAAATGCATCACTTTTTGCCTTCAAAAAATGCACCCAAACCTTTCGTAAGAAATCATCAATAAAATAAAGAGGATACCTCTTTCCACCCTTCGATGGAAGTTTAGAGGGACCCCATAAATCTGAATGGATGTATTCTAGTACTCCTCTTGTCTTGTATTTGCCAGTGCTGAAGCTGACCTTCTTCTGCTTCCCTAGAATACAGTGCTTACAGAAGTAAAGTGTGCTGATCCTCTCACCTTCCAAGAGGTTACAATTTCTCAACATCTCCCGTCCACGTGCGATCATATGACCCAGTCTCATGTGCCATAGTCTTACCTTGTCATCATTAGATAACTGCATTGTATATGCATTTGCAGAGCCAACAATGGTGCTTCCGGCCAATGTGTAAAAGTCGTTCTCCAGCTTGCCTTTCATCATGACTAAAGAACCTTTAGTCACCTTCATAGTTCCTATTTCGCTCGTGTACCTGTAGCCTTGTTCATCCAGAGTACCCAAGGAGATCAAATTTTTCTTCAGATCAGGAACATGACGGACTTGTGTAATAGTCCGCACGACTCCATCATGGCAGCAAACTCGAACTGATCCAATGCCAACTATTGCACAAGTTACATTATTGCCCATTACTATGGTTCCTCTATTTTTCTCATAGCTGCTAAACCAGTCTTTTCGGAACGTCATATATTGAGTACAAGCAGAGTCTAAAACCCATTTATTTCCATAACTACTATTATTACATGATGTTTTTAGTAAATATTCATTATCAAAATTATGTACCTGTTCAACTGTAGATGCACTCGCCTTTTCCTTGGACTTTGACATGGGGCAATCCGTTCAAAGTGCCCCTTCTTTCCACAACCCCAAAACTCTGTATTCTTCTTGTTCACACGAGACTTTGATCTGTACTTTGATTTTCTCTTTCCCTATTGGCTAGTCCGGCCTCTCACAAAGAGCACACTTGCCTGGTCATCTCTGTCTCCTTCGATATGCCTCCGCACATCACTAGAGTTAAATGCCTGCCACACTTGCTCAAGCTTGATAGCCCCCTTGCTATACATCATTGAATTCTCAATATCATGATATCCTGAAGTCAATGAAAATAGCAAAGCACATGCAAGCGTCTCCTCCTCCCTTTTAATTCCTGCAATTTGTAAGTCCATGAAAAGTTTATTGAATGCATCTAAATGATCTTGTAACGAAGTACCTGACCCCATCTTAAATGTGTAGAGACATTGTTGTAACAATATCCTTGTTGTCACTGATCGATCTTGGTATAGACCTTCTAGCTTTTCCCATAACTGTTTGGCTATCTCTTTAGTACCTGTATTCACTTCACAAAGCACGTTAGGTGCAAGGGATAGTTGGATTGCACTCAATGCATCCCCTTCAATATTCTCCATATCGGGAGATGATATATCCATAGGATACTTTCCGTCAATAGCATGGATTGAACCTTCCCTCCGCAGTAACGCCATCATCTGGAGCTTCCAGATATTGAAGTTGTTGCATCCACTGAATCTATCGATTTCAAACTTCATGGAACTCATCTTTGCTTGTTCTTCCTCCTTGGATCGTTAAGTAATCATGTCGCTCTGATACCAATTGTTAGCGGAAACATAAAAGAAAGAACACAAGATTTAACGTGGTTCGGATCAAAATAATCCTACGTCCACTAGAGAACAATTGCCTTTTTATTATTTACAAAGGAATAGGATATTTCCCAATTACACTTAAGAGAATTTCTCTCTTAACTCTCTACTCACTACAATGTATTGTATTGTTTTTGAGATAGTTTCTACAAATGAAGGAGTGCATCTATTTATAGAGGTAAAGACCTTCTCTTGATGTCATTGGTGACATCAAACTACCTCCTATTGATGTCATGGGTAACATCAAAGGATGAAGCTTCCTTCTAGCATCCACACCAACTCTTTCCACCAACTCTTCCAATTGACATGCCATTGTTGACTAAATATAAACCAACATTTTCAATGGGCATTGGTGCATAGGAGGGGACTTTAGTGTAATCCTAGACCCCTATGAAAAGAGGGGAGGAAGACCACATAGAGCTAGCAAAAGTTTTGATTTTGCAACTTGTATGGATAGTCACTGATACTGGTTATATGAGATCAACCTTCACCTGGTGTAACAACTGGCACCCTAGGAAGAGGGTATGGAAAAGATTAGATAGAATCTTAATCAATAATTGATGGATGCATAAGTATCAAAAATATAGTATTCAAACATCGTGGTAGAACTTGATTAGACCATAGACCACTTATATTGAAATGTTACTCAGATCAATAGGAAAACATAAAGTACTTCAAATTCTTGAACTTCTGGATGGAGGAACTAGACTTCTATGATATAGTTAGAAAGGTATGAGAAGTTAGAAAGGTATGAGAGATGCAGGTGTCTGTAAACTACATACGGAGGTTTCAGCAAAAACTAAAGGCTTTAGGTAGAAGGCTAACTATATGGTCAAAAAATGAAATTGGCAGTGTTTACTAGTAGGTGGGTGAATGGAAAGACGCAATGCAGAATCTGGAAGAGATTGAGCTTAACACAAACACTGAGCGGACTAGAGAAAATCTAAATAGAGCATATGCTAACTATGTGTAACGACCCGACTGGTCATTTTGAGTGTCTGCACTTCGCTCGTTGATTTAGAGCCAAACTCTGCGTTTCGAAGCCTTTAGAGCTTCATTCAAGCCTTCCTTTATTTGCGAGCGCAGTTCGGGTATTGACCCGGGAAGCTTATATGCTAAAAAAACTAATAAAAATAAGATTTTTTGCCTAAAAAGTTAATTTTAGTTGATTTTGATCAACGTTTTGAGTAAATATATCCGGACCCTTATTTTGAGAATCTTGGTGGGTTCGTTTAAAATATGGGATCTGGGCGTATGCCCGGAATCGAATTCTGAGGTCCCTAGCTTAAGTTATGAATTTTTATTGAAAATTAAAAGTCTGAAAAATCAAATGTTTATAAGAATTGATTGAATATTTGACATTGTTGATACCAGGTCTGTATTTTGGTTTAGGAGCTCGGTACAGGTCTAATATAATATTTTTGACTTATTTATGAAATTTGGTAGGAAATGGAGTCGGTTTGACGTGATTCAGATGTCCCGTGGTAAAAAATAGAGATTTCAAAGCTTTCCTAAAAATTTTATTTGATTTGGTGTCCAGTTCGTAGTTTTAGGTGTTATTTTGGCGATTTGATCGTGCGAGCTAGTTCATATGATGTTTTAGACTAGTGTGCACTTTTGGTTTGAAGTCCCGAGGGGCTTGGGTGTATTTTTGGATCATTGGTTGAGAGACTAGTAAAGTTAAGAAATTTGGGAGTTTGACCATGGTCAATATCGGGTTAATCTGAGCTCTTTTCAGTGCTTTGAGTACGCGAGCAGGTCCGTAGCGTATTTTATGGTTGAAATTCATATATATTTTGTGTTCGGGAGGTTTCAGATGAGTTTTCGGGTGATTCCGGATCATTTCGGAGAAGTTTGGGTTTCACCCTAAAATAGAAGTACGAGGGGTGTTACCATGCCATTAGACTTGATATCTTGGATACACTTCTCATACTAGTAAAGTTTGTAAATCTTCTATTGTGATTCGTGCTAGTAATTGTCGAATGTCTCATAGAGTTATATACGGCATTTTTATTCATTATGTTTTGAACTGCCTATATTGCTAGTCTAATGTACAAGTTATAACAATAAGCATATTTCAACTAAAAGCCTCGTCACTACCTAGACGAGGTTAGACAAAATACTTACCAGTACATAGGGCTGATTGTACTGATACTGCACTTCTGCACGTTACGGGCAGATTTTGGAGCGGAGTTGCTGGTGACATCGGGTGTTGATTCGGAAGATGTTCATGCGTTTGGATATAGCTCCCACTTGTCCTTGGTAGTTTAGATTATTGCTAATCTGTTTATGTAACATTCAAACAGAACATGTATTTATTTGTATCAGTTTTGAAATTCAAATCTTAGAATCTCGTGATTCGTACTACTAGGTCTTGATAAACTTGTAAAGGTTCAGTTAGCTATTCTCTATTTTCTTATTATCTCAGTCGTATTGTATTTTTCATGTTAGTTGGCTTACATAGTGGGTTGAATTAGGTGCCATCATGACTTGTGGTTTTTGGGTCATGACAATATGTCAGATGGATTGCAAAGCAAGAATCATTGCTGAAACAAAATTCACATATTAAATAATCTGAAAGAGGGTGATTGCAACCATAGATATTTCCATAATACAATCAAAATATGAGAAGAGATTGCAGATACACTTCAAAATCCATAGTGGCAACTAGATTAAGGGAGAAGAAAAGATTGCAAAGTCTTCAGTCAAACACTTTGAGAAGATTTTCAATCTGCCACCTACTTATATGAAAGATAATATTTCGGATTCACCTTTTTATATGGAAGATAATATCATGGAGCGTATTAATGAAGTGATCGCTAAAGAAGATAACTGTAATCTTTCAAACTTACCTGAGGAAGTAGAAATAAAGAAGGCAGTATTCGATATGAATCCAACTAGTTCACATGACATGATGGCTTTAATGGCACATTCTATCAGAAGTGCTGGGACATTTCAAGGGAGATATAGTTGATATGGTCCAGAGCTTCTTTAAAGGAAGCAAGTTAACCAAATATTATGCACTTACATGCTTTGGTTTAATACCAAAAGTGGAATCGCCATCCAACTTTGAAAAATCGAAGCCTATTAGCCTTAGTAACTTCTCAGCAAAGATTATATCAAAGGTACTGGTCAGAAGCCTATCCAATATCCACTTTTTCCAAGACTAATATTTGAAAATCAGAGTTGCTTTGTAAAATGGAGACTCATTTACTGACAATGTTTTGCTTTCTCAAGAGATAGTTCATGGGATATCTCAACCAAACATTGGAGGGAATATAGTAATGAAGCTAGGCATGGCAAAAGCATGCGATAGGCACTCATGGAGTTCCTTATTGGCAATGATGAGAAGTTTTTTTTTTCGTAGTGGCTGGATGTTATAGGAGACTAATGATGTGTGATACTCAGTTATCGTCAATGGCAAAAAAAATGGATTCTTTACATTCTTTCTAAGGGCTGAAAGAAGGTGATCGTTTGTCACCATCTCTGTTTGTCTTATGGGTAGAGGTGTTGTCTAGATTGTTGAATAAGCTTCATGACATTCCAACTTTTTTGCCTTTCTCTATGAAAAACAACGGGGTCAAGGTGAATCATCTTGCATATACGGATGATATTGTAATCTTTCGTCGGGTCAAACGAAGGTCATTAAAGCTGGTCATGAAGCTTTTGAAGGTGTGATCGCTACTGTGTTAAAATACAAAATCAGAAAACTATTAGAAGAATAAAAGAAACTAAAAAAATAGTAGAGATTAAGAATATTCCGAGTCCATAATTTGCTTGTGCATCCTTAAGGAATTTTAACCCCCTCACACGTTGCCAAGGTAATGAATTAAATCCTCCCAGGATAAAACGGAATTAACCTTCCTGCAAAAGTGGCAATACAAACTGCAGGATACCAACGAACTTAAAGAACGGAGCAAAATCACACTTACGAATTCGAGAGAGAGAGACAGCGAATTAGAATGCAATATTTTTAGAAAGAAGGAAGTTCTGTAATATTTTTGGTGTGTTAAAAATGAAGTCATGCCTCAGAATTTCTAGGGAATTATTAGAAGAAGTGTGATGTTTGTTCTGGAAAAGGTGCCTTTTCATAAATTTACGCCGCCTGCCGCGGTCCTACCGCGGTTACGCCAGGACCACGGCCAGAGTGGCCCTTTGAATCTGCAGAAGGGTTCTGGTGCGGTCCTACCGCGGTTACACCAGGACCACGGCTAGACTATACTTCTGAATCTTCAACAGTGACCTGACATTTAATTAATTACTAAATAATTAATTTAAATAAATTTTGTCCAAAAAATAATCTTATCGATCGATCATTTGACAAATCCAAATCCAAAGACAAAGCCAAAGCTGAGCCGAGCGAGCGAGCGACGGCGTGAGGGTTAATTCTCTTCAACTCTTTTTAAGAGCTTTAAGAAGTGATTCTATATATATACACACAAATGTAGTTGTCCCTCATCAATGAGGGACAAAGTGCAAGACAAAAGCTCACTTCTTCAAATTTTCATTTTTCCCTCCATTTTATTTCCCTCCATTTCCAATTCACACTTTTATACTTTAAAGCCCAATGGCTTAGAAGTCCAACGATCCCCCACATGAATGGGAATGGCTATATCAAGAAAGATCATAGATAAAAACTGTGTGATTTGCAAGTAAGTATTAATTGCATCTGGATAAGTAAGTTTCCCTTTGAACTTTTCGTAGTGAACATATGTCGAATATACTCGGTCAATCGGTAGATTTGATATCTTTAAACCGTCAAACTTTAGTGTATACCTAGACAACCATATGTCACACAACCAACCCTTAACCGTCTTTTGGTTCTCATTATTGTGTTCGTTTCATCCATGAACACCGCCTGGTCTCATAAGTGCGTAGAGAATTGGCCTTACATAATTCTTATTGAAGCGGCTTCCACTTCACACTTACATAGGTGATTCCTAAACGTGTAATCCTTTAGATTGACACTATTTGATAAATACCACATCAAACTTAGGTAATCATTAAAGAATGTGTAAAGTTCTATCCTTGTTACTGAACATTGTCTTCATCACGAGAAGGGACCAAAGATTTTACTTTGACAATGTTGAACCGGTCAATCACAACTTTGTTTGAGCTCCTTGAACATAGATCTCGGAACATCCAAAATTCTAGATAGAGTTACCGCCATGTTAACTTTTCCTCGGCCATAGTCCCATTCCCTTAGATGATTTCTCAACTCCCTCTCTAGTTAAGCCTTTTGTAAGCGGATCCGCCACATTATCCTTTGATCTTACATAATCAATAGTGATAATTCCACTAGAAAGTAGTTGTCTAACGGTGTTATGTCTTCGTCGTATATGACGAGACTTTCCGTTATACATAACGCTCCCTGCCCATCCTATTACAGCCTCACTATCACAATATATGCAAATAGGAGCCAAAGGTTTTGGCCAGAACGGAATGTCTTCTAAGAAATTTCGAAGCCATTCAGCTTCTTCACCGGCTTTATCCAAAGGTATAAACTTTGATTCCATTGTAAAGCGAGTGATACACGTCTGTTTGGAAGACTTCCAAGATACTGCTCCTCCACCAACAGTAAAAACATATCAACTTGTGGACTTTGTTTCTGTTGAGCCGGTTATCCAATTTGCATCACTATATCCTTCGATAACCATTGGATATTTATTGTAGTGCAAAGCGTAGTCTTGGGTATACTCCAAATATCCCAAAACTCGTTTCATTGCCACCTAGTGATGTTTGTTAGGATTACTTGTGAATCGACTAAGTTTACTTATTGCACAAGCTATATCACGTCGTGTACAGTTCATGATGTACATTAAGAGTCGTGTACAGTTTATGATGTACGTTAAGCTTCCCAACACACGAGCATACTCCAATTGAGATGTACTTTCACCTTTATTCTTTATAAGATGATGATTTAAGTCAATTGGAGTTCTTTCACTTCTAAATTCCAAGTGTTTGAATTTTTCAAGTACCATTTTCACGTAATGTGATTGAGACAAAGCTAGACCCTGAGGAGTCCTCTTGATTTTAATTCTTAGAATTACATCGGCAACTCGTAAGTCTTTCATATCAAACTTACTAGCAATCCTACGCTTAGTAGCTTGAATGTCGGCAATGTCTTTGCTCATTATTAAAATATCATCAACATATAAGCAAACAATGACTATATGATTTGGAACCTTCTTAATATAAACACATTTATCACATTCATTAATCTTAAAGCCATTTGACAACATTATTTGGTCAAATTTCGCATGCCATTGGTTAGGTTCTTGTTTTAGTCCATAAAGAGACTTAACAAGTCGACACACCTTCTTTTCTTTTCTCGGAACCACAAACCCTTCAGGCTGGTTCATGTAAATTTCTTCCTCTAGATCACCATTTAATAAGGCTGTTTTTACATCCATTTGATGGATTTGAAGACCATACAAGGCGGTTAATGCTATTAGCATCCAAATGGATGTAATTCTTGTTACCGGCGAGTATGTGTCAAAATAGTCAAGACATTCTCGCTGTCTAAATCCTTTGACAACAAGTCTTGCCTTGTTTTGTTAATAGTACCATCGTCTTTCATTTTTTTCTTGAAAATCTATTTAGAACCCAATGTTTTGTTACCTGGAGGAAGATCAACCAATTCCCAGGTATGGTTTCTCAATATGGATTCCATTTCACGATTGACAGCTTCTTTCCAATATTGTGCTTCTGAGGAAGACATTGTTCCTTGAAGGTACGAGGCTTATTTTCTAACAGAAAAGTCAGAAAATCTGGACCGAATGAAGTAGATGTCCTTTGACGTTTACTTCTTCTCGGATTTTCCTCATTAGGCATACCATATGTTATTTCCTCCCGAGGTCGTTTTGACTTTTGGTAGGTCACTTCACTTTCTTTTTTATATGGATAAATAGTTTCAAAGAATTCAGCATTATCTGATTCTATTATCGTATTAACGTGAATCTCAGGATTTTCTNTTAGGAACTTGTACCTTAGCTAGACACCCCTACACTTTGAAGTATTTCAAGCTAGGCTTCCTTTCTTTCCACTTTTCATAAGGAATGGACTGTGTTTTACTATGAGGTAAACTGTTGATTATTCGGTTAGCTGTAAGTATAGCTTCCCCCCACAAGTTTTGTGGTGAGCCAGAACTTATCAGCAACGCATTCATCATCTCCTTCAACGTTCGATTCTTTCTCTCCGCAATTCCGTTAGATTGTGGAGAGTAAGGGGCAGTTGTTTGGTGAATAATGCCATTTTCCAAAAATATTTCTTCAAAAGGAGATTCATATTCGCCACCCCTATCATTTCTTATCATTTTGATCTTTTTGTTTATTTGTGTTTCAACTTCACTCTTGTATTGCTTGAAAGCATCAATTGTCTCATCTTTACTATTAAGTAAATAAATATAGCAATATCTCGTGCTATCGTCAATAAAAGTAATAAAATACCTTTTCCCACCGCGAGATGGTATTGACTTCATATCGCAAATATCTGTGTGAATTAAGTCTAAAGGACTTGAATTCCTTTCAACGGACTTATAAGGATGCTTAGCATACTTTGATTTTACACATATTTGATATTTGGAATTAATGCAATCAAATTTTGGCAATACTTCTAAATTTATCATTTTTCGCAATGTTTTGAAGTTTACGTGACCTAAACGCGAATGCCATAAAGTGTTTGACTCAAGTAAGTAAGAAGAAGCAGTCACTTTATTGATAGGAACTGCTATTACATTTAGCTTTGAAAGGCCCTCATTCAGGTAACATTTTCCTACATACACATCATTCTTACTTAGTACAACACTATTTGAAACAAAAATACATTTGAATCCATTCTTGACAAGAAGTGAGGTAGACACAAGATTCTTGCGAATTTATGGAACATGGAGAACTTGGTTTAGAGTCACTATTTTTCCCGACGTCATCTTCAACGCAATCTTGCCAACTCCTTCAATTTTGGCTGTAGACGAATTTCACATGAAAATTGTCTCGTCGGGTCCTGCGGGGGGGCATAAGAAGAAACTAACTCCTTGTTAGCACAAACATGGTGGGTGGCTCCAGAATCTATCCACCATTCTTTCGGATTTCCTACCAAGTTGCATTCAGACAACATGGCACACAAGTCTTCCATTTCTTCAGCATTTTCAACCATGTTAGCTTGATTTTTCTTCTTCTTATCATTCTTTGGTGCACAACAATCCACGGCCTTATGCCCAGATTCTCTACAGTTGTGGCAATTACCCTTGAATTTTTTCTTGCTTGGGTAATTCTTTGGTCCAAAAGCCTTCTTTCTCTTCTTGTTTTGTGGCACCTCCTCAACAATGTTAGCCCTTATTATTGTCGAGTTCCCACGTGACTTCTTTTCAGTATTTTTATTATCTTCTTCTATCCTCAAACGAACAATCAAGTCTTCTAGTGTCATTTCCTTCTGCTTGTATTTAAGATAGTTCTTAAAATCCTTCCACAACGGAGGTAATTTCTCAATGAAAGCAGCAACTTGAAAGGCCTCATTTATGACCATACCTTCAATACCAAATTCATAATTAATAACAAGATAAATCTTGTTAATAAAATTATTGATTAGGGTCATACCTTCATCAAGGAGGTCATGCACAATGACTTGTAATTCTTGGACTTGAGTTATGACTAACCTAGTGTCAATCATCTTAAAATCCAAAAACCTAGCAGCCACGAACTTCTTAAGTCCAGCATCCTCAGTCTTGTACTTCTTCTCAAGTGTATTCCATAATGCTTTTGAAGTTTCCATGACGCTATAGACATTGTACAAGTCATCTTCCAAACAACTCAAAATGTAGTTTTTGCACAAGAAATCAGAATATTTCCATGCTTCAGTTACAACAAGTCGTTCATCATCCGAAGAACTTTCTGCCAAGACCGGAGGATCCTCCTTGATGAAACGTTGCAAACCCAACGTAGTAAGATAGAAGAGCATCTTCATTTGCCAGCGTTTGAAGTCAACCGGAAAACTTTTCGGGTTTTTCTGCTGGTGCCATAGCATGAGCAGGAGTAGAACGGCTTGATGAGCAGCAGCACTCGTAACAGTAGCACCCGTCCCCGCAATATTTCCATTAGTTTGGTTTTTATTCGTCATGTTTCTATAGAGTTGGAAACAAAACAGAACTTTGTTAAATCAGTGAAGGTTTGATATCTTCAAACTGAATACAAAACCAAACAGACAACACGTAACAATGGTGAAGTTTTTATATACTTCAAACCCGTACGTTTATTATTCCGGCAAAGTTTTTATATACTTTAAACCGATAGAACAATTATTGGAGTAGAAAGCACCAAGGTTTTAGTCTCCAACGCATTATAGAAAACAGTTTAGTATATAATTCAACACATAAACATTATTATTAAAATTCCTTAAGCTTGTGATCGCTACTGTGTTAAAACACAAAATCAGAAAAACTGTTAGAAGAATATAAGAAACTGGAAAAATAGTAGAGATTAAGAATATTCCGAGTCCACAATTTTTTTGTGCGTCCTTAAGGAATTTTAACCCCCTCACACGTTACCAAGGTAATGAATTAAATCCTCCCACGATAAAACGGAATTAACCTTCATGCAACAGTGGCAATTCAAACTGCAGGATACCAACGAACTTAAAGAACGGAGCAAAATCACACTTACGAATTCAAGAGAGAGAGACAGCGTATTAGAATGCAGTATTTTTAGAAAGAAGGAAGTTTTGTAATATTTTTGGTGTGTTAAAAACGATGCCATGCCTCAGAATTTATAGGCAATTATTGGAAGAGGTGTGATGTTTGTTCTGGAAAAGGTGCCTTTTCAGAAATTTATGTCGCCTGCCGCGGTTCTACCGCGGTTGCGCCAGAACCGCGGCCAGACTATACTTCTGAATCTTCAGCAGTGATCTGGCATTTAATTAATTATTAAATAATTAATTTAAATAAATTTTGTTCAAAAAATAATCTTATCGATCGATCCAGATCCGAAACCGAAGCCGAAGCCGAGCCGAGCGAGCGACGACGACGGCGCGAGGGTTCATTCTCTTCAACTCCTTTTAAGAGCTTTAAGAAGTGATTCTATATGTATACACACAAATATAGTTGTCCTTCACCAACGAGGGACAAAGTACAATATAAAAGCTCACTTCTGTAAATTTTCATTTTTCCCTCTATTTTCAATTCACACTTTTATACTTTAAAGCCCAATGGCTTAATAGTCCAACAGAAAGCATATGAGAAGAGAAGCTCTGGGCAAAGGGTAAATACAGATAAGAGTTTCTTTTTCACTTCAAGCCTAGAATCAACAGAATAATTGATAGAATAGGCTTCAAGCACAAGCAATCCCTTTTCCATATCTGAGGTGCTCTCTATATATGGGAAAAAAGAAATTGGTATTTTTTGATGACTTGGTGACTAAAATCACTAAGAGAATTAATGGATGGCAGGGTAAATTTCTTTCCTATGGGGGAAAAGTTACTCTAATTAAGCATGTATAATAGGCTGTCCCTACATACACCCTTGCTGCAATGCATCCTCCCAATGAAACTTTCAAAGTGGTTGAGAAGGACATGGCTAATTTCTTTTGGGGAATTGATAATTTGATGCTAAAAAGAACAAGTACCATTGGAGTTCCTGGGGTAATCTATATTGTCCTAAGGAAGAAGGGAGTATTGGAATTAGAAGACTGGAACATATTTGTGAATCATTTCCAAACAAGAGATGGTGGAACTTTAGGACACAAGAATCCTTGTGGTCCAACTTTCTAAGGGCAAAATACTGTTTCAGAAACATCTAGTAGCCAAAGCTATACAAGCAAAACAATCGCATGCATAGGGAAAGATGATGTAAATAAAAAAGAAAGGCTGAGAAGAATATCATATGGAAGATACAAAGGAAGGTAGTAATGTATGGTGGGATAACTGGACAGAGAAAGGAGCACTTGCACAACTAATACCTTCTTAGTGAAGAGCATATAAGATGATTGTGGAAGAAGTCATTCATGATGGAAAATGGAACTTAAAAATATTGGCAGAGATTATGCCTTCTTCCATAGTGCAGCAAGTTGAGAACATTCCAATTGGAAATGATAGTCAAGAGTACTCTACAGTCTGGAATCCAGGAGTAGATGCGCAGTTTTCCACTAAATCCCCAAATCATATTCTATCGCAATATCGGCAAAGAGACAAAGTCATGAGCAAGGTGAGGCATTGTAAATTTCCATTCAGGAT
The DNA here is from genome assembly GCA_026770625.1 of Nicotiana glauca. Taxonomy (NCBI): domain Eukaryota; kingdom Viridiplantae; phylum Streptophyta; class Magnoliopsida; order Solanales; family Solanaceae; genus Nicotiana; species Nicotiana glauca. The sequence continues at coordinate 57,652 of MU707658.1, forward strand.
ATCTTTTCTAGTTTGGAAACTAGTAAAGATAAGCCATCCTTTGATTTTAATTAATTAAAAAAAGAAAAGAAAAAAATACTATTTCCGTTAAAAAGGGCATATTTGCACAACTATTGGACAGTTTGGGCATATTTGAGCCCAACTATTAACGACGGATATATTTGTCCTATTTCACATAGTTCACGGGCATACGTGGACCTTATCCGTTATACATAATATATTACAGATTTTTCCCCAAGTGAACACCAGTGTATTGCATATTCTAAGGGAAGTTAATTTTGCAGCAGATTCATTAGCAAAGAATGCAATGAACCAGGTGGAATCACAATTGTTTCATGACTGGTAACTAATGCCTAGGATGGCAATTGTTACTACCATCGTGACATACATCAAATTCCTAGTATTAGGATTAGATATGACAAAGTAAACTTTTTTGTAAGTTAATTTGTACATTGATATAGTTGTAGGACTGTCAGTGTTTTGTGCCTCAGTCTAAAGATGATGGCTTTTCGCCTCATCAATTTTTTGGGCAATGGAAGTAATGTTGAAATGTCAAAATATTTTCTCCTCCCACATTGGAAGTGAAGTTGGGGGGATTTTTCCCTATAAAAGAAGGTCTAATGTTTAGGATTTAGACACACATCTTATTTGCCTTCTCATCTATTTAAGGTATTTGTATCTTCTCTCTTTAGTATTATTTCACTTGTATTTTGGAGTGGAATAAAATATTGGTTGTGTCCGAGGAGTAGGCAAAATTAACCGAACCTCGTAAATTCTAATGTTCCTTTTATTATTGCTTTATTGTCTTATTTATTATTTGGTGGCTGCCATAATTTTTGGTATAGTAGTTGTGACTCATTCACACTATATACATTTGGCTTCCGCAACAATTGGTATCAGAGCCAAGGTACTGTCTA
>MU707658.1:62684-83878 GCA_026770625.1 Nicotiana glauca
TATATTCATAATACTGTAGATGTTGGGTTAGTTTTTGAGCAGGAAGACAATCAGTATGTAGTTGGATATTGTGATTCGGATTTTGCGGGTGATTTGGACAAACGAAGATCAACTACTGGTTATGTGTTTACTTTTGCAAAAGCACCAGTTAGTTGGAAGTCTACTTTGCAGTCAACAGTTGCTTTGTCTACAACAGAGATAGAGTACATGGCTATTACAGAGGCTACGAAGGAGGCAATTTGGCTTCAAGGATTGCTAAAGGAGCTTGGTGTTGAACAAAAAGGTATCATAATTGGTTGTGATAGTCAAAGTGTTATTCAATTAGCGAAGAACCAAGTTTATCATGCAAGGACAAAGCACATTAATGTTCGGTATCATTTCGTACGAGAAATCATAGAAGAAGGTGGAGTCACGGTGAAGAAAATTCATACTACGGAGAATCCTGCTGATATGCTGACAAAAGTGGTGACTGCGATCAAGTTTCAACATTGTTTGGATTTGATCAACATTGTTGAACACTGAAGATTGAAGATAAAGACACAACCAAAATTTGTTACTGAGAGAAAATTGAAGATGTGGAATTTTGCCAAGGTGGAGATTTGTTGAAATGTCAAAATATTTTCTCCTCCCACATCGGTTGGGAAGTGAAGTTGGGGGGATTTTCCCCTATAAAAGAAGGCATAATGTTTAGAATTTAGACACACCTCTCATTTGCCTTCTCATCTGTTTAAGGCATTTGTATCTTCTCTCTTTAGTATTATTTCACTTGTATTTTGGAGTGGAATAAAATATTGGTTGTGTCCGAGGAGTAGGCAAAATTAGCCGAACCTCGTAAATTCTGGTGTTCCTTTTATTATTGCTTTATTGTCTTATTTATTATTTGGTGGCTGCCATAATTTTTGGTATAGTAGTTGTGACTCATTCACACTATATACATTTGACTTCCGCAACAAGTAACGCCTCATATTTTGAGGTTGTAAATTTAAAAAAAAATAGTAGTAGTAACTTTTTTCCATTTCATAGAATTAAAAAGAATTAGATCTTGATGAAAGAAGGTGACAATAAAATAGGAAAATGTTGTATTTATATTAAGCTCTGTGAATGTTTCTTGAAAGCAAGTTGGAGAAACCAATGGCATCGACTTCAATTGTGTTTAATCGCCTATAGAATTCTAAGCATCACCAAACTTTGCTTTAGTCCTAATATACTATATTTACTTTCTTCTATTGTAAGAGTACTTAATAAGGAAAATGAATAATAAGATTAAGTCTTCAATAAAACTTTTCATTCACCATATGTTTTCCTTTACATATACATTGTATGCTAAAGTTAAAGAAACACTTTCAACTCTTCAAGTATAGGTAAGATTACTTATTTGGTATCAAAATATTATAGTAGTGTTTACTGAAAGATAAAATGGTCTTTCACCTTTTGATAGATATTTTGGTACTTTAAAGTTTCACTCTTATAATATAGTATGATATAATATAATAATATGATATGACATAATTTCTCTTTTGGGGCAGGAAATCAAATTCATGTTTATGTGAATGCGCCGAACTGGACATACCAATAAATTTTACACGTTACTTTGTCAATTGGAATAAACTCATAGTGAAAAGGTTTGTTATATTGCGTTAAATTAGTGCAACACTTTTCCATTGCCACTAATGAATGCTGTATTTCAAATCTGTTGCTTGAAGTAATTAGTGCACAATTATTGTTCTGCTACATAAAGTTGAAAAGGGAGTTGTAGAAAAATTCTCACGTTGCTCTTCTAGAGATCTATATTTCCTTCGTTTCTAAAAGAAAAGGCAAAATGTATAAACGGTCTCTTTTATAAGCTGTCCTCAAGGATCACACAGACGGCTCAATTTGTCTCTTTATCATTTAAAACACTTCAAATAATTACTAAGTATATAGATACCCTAGCTAGTACAGTAGACCACATGTGTAGGTTACATATGCCAATGATGTATCAAATGAACAATTAAAGAATAACACGTGTAATTTGTTATTAAAATTTTTTGAAATTTGTAAGAAGAAAAAAGACCACCATTTTAAATTAAATTTTAAGCAGACCAACGCGCTGCACCTTTCCCCCCCGCCGCCAAACCTATTCTTTTTCTTCCTTTCGCCTCATTTCTAGGAATGGCAATGGGGCGGTACGGGTGCGGGGCGGTGCGGGTTTAAACGTTAGCGAGGCGGGTCGGGTTTGAGATTTTGCAGTTGCGGGGCGGGGCGGGGCGGGTTCAATTTTTAAATTTAAAAAAAAAAATACGGGGAGGGTGCGGGTGCGGGTGGGGATTTAATATTTTAAACTAATAGAGAGATCTTTATAAAGTCTTTTCTTCTATTTGAATTATATATAATTCATGTAATAGAAATTTTGGTTCATAAAATTATGCATTTACAAAAATGCATTTTTGTAACTTTATTATTTTTAATGGTGCTATTTTTTAAAGCAAATTAAAGGCAAAGGTAAACATGCCTGCCATTTCTATTTAATATTCCCTTTATTGTCAAATAAAAATAAAATCTTGTGACAGGACATGAATAACATTATGCAAAGTTCCCTCTGCATTTTTTACCTTCTACCATAATCATCATCATATATAGTACTAGATTTAATGTCAGTATAGAGCAGTATCAGTATGGAAAAGTGTACGTAGTCCAAAATATATTAGTCCAAAATACTTTGTTTAGATAGCTAGGGTCTTTTCTGTTGTTTTGATCTCTCTTTGGATGTAACCACAACACTTTGTTTTTGACATCAATAATGCTTCCGAAAAAATACTTAAACATTGTGCTCGTAAATTTCTGAAGTTGTTATTACAACTTTGTTTAGCAAGTTCAACAATATTTTAACTGGTCTGTATACCACTATTCTATAAAATTAAATATTCACTTAATTTCTTTAAAGTACGAATATGGACATTGACCGATTAAGAACTCAATATATTGAATGTAATTAATTATTTTGTTAAAAAAATCAGATTTAAGTCTAATTTTCTAAAAAGAAAGAATTTTTATAAATAAATAAAAAAATTACGGGTGCGGGGCGGGGGGGTGAATGCGGGTTTAAATTATATGCGTGGCGAGGTGGGGCGGGTTTAAATTTCGCGGGTTCATACAAAACCCGCCCCGCACTGCCCCGCACCACCTTCCATTCCTACTCATTTCCCCCTCACGTTCTGTCACTCTCTCATCCCTAATTCAACAAAGCCAATGCCATCGTAGGACAAAAAATATTTCAATAATTAACAATTTATATTTGTAAAAAAGCAACAGCCACAAGGAAATGAGTTGGCAAATCAATTTGCTTTCTCGCTTTACTAAAAAAGAATTCAGCCAGCAATCTAAGTCCACCATTAGTGTCAAGTTTGTCGCCCGCACTATTCACGTCGATGACTAGATTATCAAAGCCTAGATTTGGGACACTATAGGGAAAGAAAGGTATGGGCAAGAAAGGCTCCGATAATCTATTTTATTCTATTCTGTCTCATTTCTTCTCTTTTCTCCTCTATTTATGAACTAAAAAAACCAAAGGTTAAAAGAGTGGCGCCAAATCCAATGGTCTTGAAGGTTATCATCCATGGATGAACCTTGATGGTCCATCGTGTAAAAGTAAAAAGTTAAAAATCAATGGTTGAATCTTTAGAGGTTATCTATGGCTGAACTAGATGTAAGCTTCTGTTTGTTTTTTATACTTTTTTTCATCTAGGTTGAAATAGAAGTGGCGGATTTATGGTGGAAGTTGGTGGTTTTAGGTAGTGGAACTAATGATGTTTGGGTAAGGAAGGTTCATATAGAATTTTGGGTGAAAAGGGCTTGGTATTATCGCTTAGAGATTTTTGAGCGAGGAAAAATGACAATATAGTTTGGGACCCGGGTATAAAATTTAATTTAATTCTAAAAACAAGAGAGAACAAGTCCTATAAAAGCCTCACGCGCCTCAATGTAACTAATACATACGTAACTTTCCATGTCAATATGAGGTATTTACTTGATACACTTAATAGCCACTTGAAGCATTTAAATGGTAAATGAGTCAGTTGAAGTGTTTGTCTAATCGTTGTGAACAACTTAAAGGGACCGTTTATGTATTTAATCTATTTTTCATACGTTAGGTAACCTTTTGTCTTCCCATTCCAAGTATCCAAATTAATTCCTGGCACATTTTCTTTTTTCTGTTGATTTCTTTATCCTATAATCTTCTCATCGAGTGTCCGTATTCACCTTGGACATCATCGGAATCATCTTCTCACTATCTGTCTAAAATTACCAGATCTATACGGTTGTATGTCTACAACCGACTTTATTTTTTATTGAAATCTCCATCTGAATTACTCAAATTGTGGCATAAAATGAAATTAAAATGATAAATCCAACAAAAGAGAAGAAGGTAAGACGATATTGCATACATGTAATGCAAAATATAGACTGTAGCCATGTAAATATGCAATTACATAAAAAAAATACTCTCTAGTATGAACCCTCAATCCTATGAATCTTCATCTTCAATACCCCCAATACCACCTGACGTTACCATCCAAAATACAACACGACAGGATGGTGGAGAAGCTAAAACTTCATATAGGGACATGGTTACATCTTCAGACCATATGGATTTTGCCACAAATGTGAACCACTCCAACATAGAGCCGTCAGAATTTTTTTCACAAGAAGGAGAAACACTGACAAATCAAGTACACTCCCCCACACGAGACATTAGATCGATCACACTTATGGAGGAGGATGAATAAAGAATTTATGAACTATGGCAATGTTCCATCATTATCAAATTGTTTGTAAAACGCATGATGTATCAATACCTAATAAAGAAAATTCAAGAACTTTAGAGACCAACGGAAATCTTCTCCTTAATTGATCTAGGAGAAGACTACTTTCTCATCAAATTCAAAAAAAAAAAGAAAAATATGAACAAAGCTCTTCATCAAGGTCCATGGTTTGTAAATGGTCATTACCTATCTGTGATCAAATGGAAACTATATTTTGTGGCTACCAACGAGAAATTAACCACCTTAGAAATATAGATTAGATTGCCACAATTACCAACGGAGTTTTATGATGGGAAAAACTTAGAAAAAATTGGCAACTCCATTGGTCGATTACTGAAAATTGATGTTTGTACATCAACAACAAGGAGGGGTCACTATGCTAGGCTCTGTGTGAAAATTCCTTTGGATCTTCCAGTGCAACCATTCATCTATATTGGTACACACAAGCAGTATATTCACTATGAAGGAGAAACCCTACTATGTATGAAATGTGAATTATTGGGACACACCTCTATAATTTGTAAATTTATCTAGCAATATATAAAAACAAAATCCTGCCCAGATACTACTACACAAAGGCCAAGCGAGGAGAACCAAGAAGGGGAATGGAAAAATGTCACCTTCAACAAAGGTAAGAGGCAACATGTGACAAACAATCCTTCTAAAAACCACACCCCAAAGGAGAAGCTTCAAGACCCAGGTATCTCAGTAAATCTTTTCAATGCAAATACGGGTAAGTACATTGACACTCAAGTTTTACAATATAAATCAAAAGATTCTGCTAAGAACTTTACGACGAAGAAGAACATGGGCAATACCACTCTTTCAGTCCAAAACCACTTCACCATTTTATATGAAGAGCACATGGTTTTGGACAAAATTAAGATAAATGAAAATACGATTTCTCCTAAAAACTCACATGCAATAAGACATTTAGACTCTATGATGAGTGACGTGGCTTTACCAAAATCACACGTGCCTACCTCTACTTGTAATGAAAAACATGATAGGCTGTTAGATACAAACAATAAAATCATTAACCCTAATAGGACTTCTAACTCTACACGGCAAACCACTAAACAAGCTAATCAACATACTACAAATCCTTCTACTACTAATTATACAAACAACAATCTTCCCCAGAGGTTTGAGAATATTAAACCCCCAAAGCATGATGTCCACATGGCATCTAAGGAACCAAAAGATAAACAAATGGCCATTCCTAGGGAACACAGCAAGGATATCAAATCCTTTCAAATTCACTCTATAAATCTAAAAGATGACTATTCAGAGGCCATGCAAGAAGTCCCTCCAATTATTACCTCTACCACCAATCCCACCCCATCTATTTCTAACCCAAACTCCACGCCTATTGAAAGCCAACTAAATACTAAACAATCCACTCAAAATGCCAAAAATTACATCTTCTCTGAGAAGGAGGAACAGACTAATCCAAATACTAAGGCAACAATGAAACCAAACCATAGAAAACCTACCCCAAGCCCCACCACAACCAGCAAATCCTCAAGTGATCTATGTCCAACCCCCTCAAGCCCAAGACTACCAACCACTTTCGTGGAATGAAAATGAGGCTAATGGGACATGTAGTGTCATTCAGCATTCAAGTCAATGGCCAGGAGGCAATAGTAATCCTTCACAACACTAAATACCTAGCACAACTAATAACGGAGGGGATGGGTCTATCAATGAGCAATTACTTGAACCAAATTTGTCTCAACAACATCCTCCACCCTCTAGCACCATCATTGAACCCAAGTCTAGTTCATGCAATGATACATCAGTGGAACATGCCACCTCACTTCAACCCAATTCAACCACAAAATATCCTCTCAGACATTGCTTTCTTTCCATCAGAGATGCTAACTCATATGAATCCCATCTTCATGCCTTGGGAAATCAACCATCAACCATAGGAACAACCACTCAACCAAGAGAACTGTGACGGACAAAAGGGTCATCACCTGTTTTTCTATTTATTTTCGTGCTTTTAAGACCTTGAAAACCTCATTTTTAGTTGCCTCAATTTGCATGCACAGTCTGAGTGCGATGTCGGAAAGCCTAAATATGAAATTCTGTGAAAAATACTAAAATTTGGTATTAAAATAAATAAGTTTGACTTTGGTCAATATTTTGGGGAAAATGGGTAGAACTAGAGCTTTTTTACTTTTTCTCAATTTAGACCTTGTTTTGGGGTTGAATTTGAGAAAAAATTATATATTCGGGCTCGTGGGTGAATGGGGGATTTGTTTTTGGTCCGAACCTCGTATTTTGACCAAGCGGGCCCGGGGCAATTTTGAGATTTTTGGGAAGAAAGCTTGGAAACATATAATTAGACATTGAGTTTGATTTGTTTAGCATATATTAATATTATGAAGTCATTATTGTATAGATTTGATTGAATTGGAGCTGAATTCGAGAGGAAAAGCAGTTGTTGTGGATTGATTTGGCCGTGAAAGTTGAGGTAAGTGTTTGATTTAACCCTAGCTTGAGGGAATAGAAGTTGAGTCCTGTTTGCTACTTGCTAAATGATCAAGTACGATGTATAGGCATGGTGACGAGTATCTATACGTTGGTGTTTATCATGATCGTGAGTCATTATTTGCAGATAGTTTGGTTGTTGTTATGCCTCCATGCTTAATTGATGACTTCTATATGTTGTAAAGACCTTGTGAAAGAAATTGTGATCTTGCAACTTTGTGGAGCATTGGCTCGGCTTGAAATACAAATTGTGAGGGCATATGAGATAAGTAACTCCTTTTAGCTTGGGCTCAAGTGATAATGTGAAATACGAGATGAAAGTGAAAGAAAGAGAAGAGTTAATGATTTATTCCCTTGCAGAGACGTCATAGTTATGGATGTAGTACCCTTGCCGGGTTTTTATCTGTTTGTTGTATACCCTTGTCGGGGTTTCCATTCTTGTTTTATTGTTTCCCCTTGCCCTTGTTAGTGATTGTTGATTGGGTGAGGAAGAGTGTTAAAGCACGAAGGGTAATGCCGTGTATTGAATGATATTTGTGGATCGGGTTGCGCGTTGCAGCAATGTTAAATGATATGGATCGGGTTGTATGCCGCAACAATGTTAAATGATATGGATCGGGTTGCACGCCGCAACAATGATATATATATGGATCGGGCTGCACGCTGCAACAGTGTTGTTATATATTGGGATCGGGTTGCGTGCTGCAACAATTATTGATACAAGTATGTTTATTTTGTATTTGGTTCTTGTCCGCTGTAAATTCCAAGTTGTCTTTAGATTGTTATTCAGGATTTACTATTAATATTGTTATCTCCCCCCAGCATTCTCCCCCTCCCATATTGTTTACTTGCCTTTTATTTTAGATTTCGTTGTATATGTATATAATTGAACAGGTTTATATGGTAGTCCAGTCTAGCCTCGTCACTACTTCACCGGGGTTAGGCTAGACACTTACCAGTACATGGTGTCGGTTGTGCTGATGCTATACTCTACTATTTGCATAGGTCTAGGTTTCGAGCAGCAGCATCAGCAGTATTAGTACGGGAGCAGGCCTTCAGTCCAGTGAGACCCGAGGTAGCCTTGCAGGTGTCCACAGGCCCGACGCCTCCCTTATACTCTCTTTTTAGTCTTTTGCCTCCTTGTATTCGAGACAAACAGTTTATGTGTTCTTTCAGACATTTGCATTTAGTATTTCTTAGCAGTTCGTGAGTATTGTGACACCAGTCTTGGGTAGAGGCTTATATTGACTATTTTGCATGATTCAGTATCTATAATTAAGACTTCTGCTACAATTTAATTTTGTTGTTTTCATATTATTGCCATAAATTGATAAAAAGGGGCTATGTTGTAAACGAAAGGTAACTAAATTTGGCTTGCCTAGCTTTCACGAGTAGGCGCCATCACGACTCCTGAGGGTGGGAAATCCGGGTCGTAACAAGTTGGTATCAGAGCACTAGGTTACATAGGTATCACAACTCATGGACAAACTTGGTAGAGTCTGAGGGATCGGTACGGAGATGTCTATATTTATCCCCAGAAGCTACAGAGTTAGGAAAAGTTTCACATTTGTTCTTCGTGTCGTGCGGTTCTGTTTCTCAATGCTAATTAAATTTCTACTTTGTTCTTTCGCAGATGGAGAGAATGAGCACTTCCTCATCTACCGATCAGCAGTTCGTGCCCCAGGAAGTTCCAGCTAGGGGCAGAGGACGAGGTCGTGCAAGAGGCAAAGGTAGGGGTAGAGCTCAGCCCCAAGCAGCAGCACCAGTGGCGGAGTCTCAAGTTGACTTTGACGAGGAGGTTCCGGCCCTAGCTGCAACAATTCCAGTGGGCCCAACTCAGGTCCCAGAGGGGTTTATTTCTACCCTAGTTCTTTAGGACGCTCTAGTCCAATTGGTAGGCCTCATGGAGAGTGTCACCCGAGCAGGATTGCTTCCTGTAGCACCAGCCACTTCTCAAGCTAGAAGAGGAACCCAGACTCCTGTTGCACGTACTCCGAAGCAGGTAGCTCCCTAGGGTCAGATTCTAATGGTTCAGCCAGCTATGGAAGTTCAGCCGAGGGTAGTTGCTCAAATCGGCGATGGCGCGGCTATGTCCGCAGATGCTTTGTGGAGGCTGGACAGGTTTACCAAGCTCTTCACTACTACATTCAGCGGTGCTTCTTCTGAGGACCCCCAGGATTTCTTATATAGTAGCCACGAGGTTCTTTGAAACATGGTTATTGTTGAGTCCAATAGAGTTGATTTTGCTGCATTTCGCCTATCTGGATCCGCCAAGACTTGGTGGAGGGATTGCTAGTTAGCTAGACCAGCAGGGTTGCCGTCTTTGACTTGGGATCAGTTTTCAGAGTTGTTCCTGGAGAAGTTTCTCCCAGTTACTCAGAGGGATGCTTATCGGAGGCAGTTTGAGTGCCTACAGCAGGGTTCTATGATGGTCACTCAGTATAAGACTAGGTTCATTGATCTAGCTCGCCATGCATTTATCATACTTCCCACTGAGAGAGAGAGGGGTTGAGGAGATTTATTGATGGTTTGATTCAGCCGATTCGTCTCCAGATGGCTAGGGAGACTGGTAGTGAGATCAGCTTTCAGGAGGTGGCAAATGTGGCCCGCCGAGTTGAGATTGTCCTGTCATAGGGAGGTGGTCACGGGGGAGACAAGAGAGCCCGTCATTCCATTAGATTCAGTGGTACCTTATCTGGAGGTAGAGATTCATATGGTAGAGGCCATCCTCCTAAGCCCTTTCAGTCGACCCTCCAGGTTTCTCACGACACATCAGGTGGCCGTGGTTCTCAGGCACACTATTCTGATTAGCAGTCATTTAGTGCACTGCCAGCTCCTATCAGAGCACGGCCACTTTAGAGTTTTCGTGGAGGTTATTCAAGCCGCTAGGGCCGGCATTAGTTTCCTCAATCACAGCGTTCGGAGGGATGTTATGGGTGCGGTGAGTATGGTACTATTAGAAGGTCTTGCCTGAGATTGAGGGGTACTCAGTCGCAGTAGTAGGGTCCCCGTCCTATGATTCAGGCACCAGGTGCCCCAAAGCCAGCCAGAGGTGGAGGTAAAGGTCATAGAAGTGGAGGTAGAGGTCACATAGGTGGAGGTAGAGGTCATAGAGATGGAGCTCAGACCGCCAGGGGCGGAGGTCAGCTAGCAGTAGATCGACCTAAGGATACAGCTCAGGGTAGTGCGGCCCTGCCCCGTTGTTATGCTCTTCAGGCCAGGCCCGAGGCTGAGGCTTCAGATGCATTCATCACGGGTACGGTTATGGTTTGTGATCGAGATGCTTCGGTATCTATGTATTCATTTGTTTCATCTTATTTTTCACCATGCTTGGTCATGCCTAGTAATGCTTTAGGTATCCCTATATATGTTCTACACCGGTTGGTGACTCTATCATGGTCGACCGAGTCCATCGTTCGTGTGTTGTAGTGATTGGGGGTCTTGAGACCCGTGTAGACTTGTTGCTCTTAGATATGGTTGACTTTGATATCATTTTGGGTATGGACTGGTTATCACCCTATCACGCTATCTTGGACTGCCATGCCAAGACTATGACCTTAACATTGCCAGATATGCCTCATTTAGAGTGGAGAGGCACCTTAGGTTATTCTACCTGCAGTGTCATTTCGTACGTGAAGGCTCGATGCTTGGTCGAGAAGGGGTGTCGGGCCTATTTGGCCTATGTTCGTGATTCCAGTGCTAAGGTTCCTCCGATAGATTTTGTGCCTATTGTCTGGGAGTTTCCAGTGTTTTCCCTTTAGACCTGCCGGGCATGCCACCCGATAGGGACATTGATTTCTGTATTGATTTGGCTCCGGGCACCCAGCCTATTTATATGCTGCCATATCGTATGGACCCGCCGGAGCTGAAGGAGTTAAAGGACCAGTTGCAGGATTTGCTAGAGAAGGGTTTCATTAGACCCAGTGTTTCACCTTAGGGCGCGCCAGTGTTATTTTTCAAGAAGAATGACGGATCGATGAGGATGTGCATAGATTACCGGCAGATGAACAAGGTAACGATTAAGAATAAGTATCCACTGCCGAGGATTGATGATTTGTTCGACCGACTTCAGGGTGCCAGAGTATTCTCCAAGATTGACGTGCGATCTGGCTACCATCAGTTGAGGATTAGGGCATCCGATGTCCCTAAGACAGCTTTCTGTACTCGGTATGGGCATTATGAGTTCTTGGTCATGTCATTTGGTTGACCAATGCCCCATCAACATTCATCGAGTTGATGAACCGAGTGTTCAGGCCATATTTGGACATGTTCGTGATAGTCTTTATTGATGATATTTTGGTGTACTCCCGCAGCCAGGAGGAGAACGAGCAGCACCTTAGAGTGGTTCTTTAGACTCTAAGGGATAGTCAGTTATATGCCAAGTTCTCCAAGTGCGAGTTCTGGCTGAGTTCAGTAGCATTTCTGAGTCATGTTGTATCAGCAGAAGGTATTCAGGAGGACCCGAAGAAGATTGTGGAAGTCAAGAACTGGCCTAGACCAGCATCAGCTACAGAGATTTGGAGTTTCTTGGGATTGGCAGGCTACTACCGTCGGTTTCTGGAGGGGTTTTCGTCTATTGCAACCTCGATGACCAGGTTGACCAAGAAGGGTGCCCACTTCAGATGGTCATACGAGTGTGAGGAGAGATTTCATAAGCTCAAGACAACTCTAACTACGACACCGGTGTTGGTTTTGCCCACAGGATCAGGGCCTTATATAGTCTATTGTGATGCTTCCCGTATTGGGCTTGGTGTAGTGCTGATGCAGGGTGGCAAGGTTATTGCCTATGCTTCGAGGTAGTTGAAGATTCATGAGAAGAACTATCTAGTGCATTATTTAGAGTTGGTAGCTATTGTTCACGCCTTGAAGATTTGGAGGCACTATTTGTATAGCGTGGCATGTGAGGTGTTCACTCACCACAAGAGTCTTCAGTACTTGTTCAAGCAAAAGGAGTTGAATTTGAGGCAGAGGAGGTAGTTGGAGTTGTTGAAAGATTATGATGTCACCATTTTATATCATCCGAGGAAGGCCAATGTGGTGGCCGATGCTTTGAGTAGGAAGTCAGCCAGTATGGGCAGTTCTTCTTATATTCCAGTCAGTTAGAGGCCGCTTGCTTTGGATGTCCAGGCCTTAGACAATCAGTTCGTGAGACTGGATGTTTCTGAGCCCGGTCGTATGTTGGCTTGCAAGGTTGCTCGTTCTTCATTATTGGAGCGTATTCGTGATCAGCAGTTTGATGATCCCCATTTGTGTGTCCTCAGATACATGGTACAGCGTGGAGGTGCCCAGCAGATTACCTTAGGTGATGATGGAGTTTTAAGATTGCAGGGCCGAGTATGTGTGCTTAATGTGGATGTACTTCGAGAGTTAATGTTAGAGAAGGCCCATAGTTCCTGGTACTCTATTCATCCAGGCGCCGCAAATATGTATCAGGACTTGCGGCAGCATTATTGGTGGCGTAGGATGAAGAAGGATATTGTTGCATATGTGGCTCGGTGTTTGAATTGTCAGCAAGTTAAGTATGATCATCAGAGGCCTGGTGATTTATTTTAGAGGATTGAGCTTCCCGAGTGGAAGTGGGAGAGGATCACAATGGGCTTCGTTACCAGACTTCCGTTGACTCGGAAGAAGTTCGATGCAGTTTGGGTCATTGTGGATAGGCTAACCAAGTCAGCGCATTTCATTCTTGTGGCAGTCTCCTATTCATCCGAGAGATTAGCCGAGATTTATATCCGGTAGATTGTTTGCCTTCATGGTGTGCCAACATCTATCATTTCGGACCAGGGTACGTAGTTTACCTCGTGCTTCTGGAGGGCAGTTCAGCGAGAGTTGGGGACACGGGTTGAGTTGAGCACATCATTTCATCCCCAAACGGACAGTTAGTCCGAGCGGACTATTCATATTTTGGAGGATATGCTTCGAGCTTGTGTTATTGACTTTGGAGGTTCGTGGGATCAGTTCTTGCATTTAGTGAAGTTTGCCTACAACAACAGCTACCAGTCGAGCATCCAAATGGCTCCTTACGAAGACTTATATGGTAGGCGATGTTGGTCTCTGGTTGGATGGTTTGAACCGGGAGAGGCTCGGTTGATAGGTACGGATTCGGTTCAGGAGGCCTTGGACAAGGTCAAGATCATTCAGGATATGCTTCGTTCGGCTCAGTCTAGGCAAAAGAGCTTTGCAGATCGTAAGGTTCGAGATGTAGTTTTCATGGTTGGTGAGCGGGTATTGCTCCGAGTGTCGCCTATGAAGGGTGGGATGAGATTTGGGAAGAAGGGCAAGCTTAGCCCTAGATTCATTGGTCCATTTGAGATTCTCGATCGAGTGGGAGAGGTGGCTTATAGACTTACATTGCCGCCTAGCTTATCAGTCATGCATCCAGTTTTTCATGTATCTATGCTTCGGAGGTATCACGGAGATCCAGCCCACATGTTAGATTTCAGCATTATCCAGTTGGACAAGGATTTGTCTTACGAGGAGGAGCCGGTAGCTATTCTGGACTGGCAGGTTCGTCAGTTGAGATCCAAGAGTTTTTCGTCGGTTCGTGTTCAGTGGAGAGGTCAGCCTCCTGAGTCATCAACCTGGGAGTCCGAGTTTGATATGCGGAGTCGTTATCCCCATCTTTTCCCCGACTCAGGTACTTCTTTCTTTTGTCCATTCGAGGACGAATGGTTGTTTTAGAGGCGGAGAATGTGATGACCCAAAGGTTCATCACATGTTTTCCTATTTATTTACATGCTTCTGAGGTCTTGAAAACCTCATTTTTAGTCGCCTCAATTAGCGTGCGCAGTCTGGGCGCAAATCCAGAAAGCCTAAATGTGAAATTCTATGAAAAATGCTAAAATTTGGTATTAAAATGAATAAGTTTGACTTTGGTCAATATTTTGGATAAATGGACCCGGACATGTGATTTGACGATCGCGGAGGGTTCGTAGAAAAATATGGGACTAAGGCGTATGCCCAGAATTGAATTCCGAGGTCCCAAGCCTAGAAATGAATTTTTGAGTAAAATTATTTTTTTGAAATTATTAAGGAAAATTGAAATGAAAATTGATTTGGACGAGTTGGTATTGGGCCCGTATTTTAATTTCGGCTTCCAGTACATGTCTTATATGTGATTTAAGATATTTTTGTGAAGTTTGGTTGCCGGACGTCGTTTGACGTGTTCAAGACTTAAAACTCTAAATTTGAAAGATTATGAAGTTTGAAGAAAAACTAGTGATTTTGAGGTTTGATTCATTGTTTTTGATATTATTTTGGAGATTTGATCCCACGGTTAAGTTCGTATGATGTTGTTAAGTTAGTGTGCATGTTTGCTTTGGATCCCCGAGGGCTCGGGTGAGTTTCGGATAGGCGTCGGAGTGTTTCGAAGTTAGAAAAAATTGCAGAATCTGATGTCTGTTGTTGCCCAGTTCCTTGTTCTATGTGATCGCATGGTTGGTTTCGCGATCGCATAGTGTAAGATTCTAGGAGTCCTGTTTGTTCTACGCGATCGCATACTCCCTCCCGCGGTCGCATAGTGTAGGTCTCAGGTGCCCGAAATTTTCTCTATGCGTTCGCATAGTCTCATTCGCGATCACAACGGTCAGTCTGCTCCTTCTATACGATCGCAGTGCCCTCATCGCGATCGCAGTGATCAATTACCCCTTCCTCTATACGATCGCATCTCTTACTTCGAGATCGCATAGGGCAATTTTGCCCAGTTATATTTTAAGTTTCAGAACAGTGTAGTCGCGAAATATTCATAAAAACATCCGAGTTTCTTCTTCGCCAAGGTCCTTAGGCATCCATTGAAGCTTCCTTTCATCAACACCTCTTGGGTTAGTAAATCCCAACTTATTTTCCATCATTATTTATTGAATTCCTAAGCTTAAATCATGTAATTTAGGGTAGAAATTGGGGAAAATGGGTAGAACTAGCGTTTTTTACTTTTTCTCGATTTAGACCTCATTTTGGGGTCGAATTTGAGAATAAATTATATATTCGAGCTCGTGGGTGAATGGGGGATTTGTTTTGGTCCGAACCTTGTGTTTTGGCCAAGCGGTCCCGGGGGTCGATTTTGGGATTTTTGGGAAGAAAGCTTGGAAACCTATAATTAGACATTGAGTTTGATTTGTTTAGCATATATTAATATTATTAAGTCATTATTGTATAGTTTTGAATGAGTTGGAGCCGAATTCGAGAGGGAAAGCGGTTGTTGTGGATTGATTTGGTCGTGGAAGTTGAGGTAAGTGTTTGGTTTAACCCTAGTTTGAGGGAATAGGAGTTGAGTCCTGTTTGCTACTTGCTAATTGATCGAGTACGATGTATAGGCATGGTGACGAGTATCTATACATTGATGTCTAGCATGACCGTGAGTCCTTATTTGCGGATAGTTTGGTTGTTGCTATGCCTTCCATGCTTAATTCATGACTTATATATGTTGTAAACAACTTGTGAAAGAACTTGTGATCTTGGAACTTCGTGGAGCATTGGCTCGGCTTGAAATACAAGTTGCGAGGGTATATGAGATAAGTAACTCTAGGGGTGTACAAAGTAAACCGACAAACCGCACCAACCCGACAATATGAGTCAAACCGAGAAAAAAAATCCGACTATGGTTTGGTTTGATTTGGTTTGGTATGGGAAAAAAAAACCCGACCATAATTGGTTTGGTTTGGTTTTAACTAAAGAAAGTCAAACCGAAACCAACCCAACCCAACATTACATATATAAAAAATTTAGATATATTTAATATATAAATATACATATTGTGATGTAATTTATAAATATTTCTTAAATTTTTTCATAATTTTATCTTTTAAGGTATTATTTCAAAGTTGGAATTACAACTTTTGAATGTTCCAATATGTTTTATAGCAATTATCATTAGAAAACTATATAATGCTAACAAAAGCCTAAACCAATATCAACTCAATATTAATGCTAACAAAAGACATTCAACTAAATACTATGAACGAGAATGTATTGAATATTTATATTTTATTTTGCAATAATTTAGATAAAAATGCATAACCTATTAGTCATGTGATTAATACTCCTTTATTAGTCTACTTATTTTATCATGACTTATTACTTTCTGATTATGTTTATTTTTATTATGGTTTTTTAATTAGCAATATTTTATATTACATAATTTTATTGTATTTATTGTTGAATATTTTAGGATAATGCCATCACACATCTATTTTGTATTATTTTCTTGGAAAATACTTTATATAGTTGTATCTTACCAGGATTAAAAAATATTTTGAGCATAATTTATATGTTTTGTTCTACAAAGATTTTACAGGAAAAAACCCGAAAACCCCCGAATAACCAAAAAACCCGAGAAAACCCGAGAAAAACCGAGAGTGAAAAACCCGAGTTTTATTGGTTTGGTTTGGTCTTTAGATTTAATAAACCGATACAATTGATTTGGTTTGGTAATTATAAAATCCGAACCAACCCGACCTATGTACATCCCTAAGTAACTCTTGGAGCTTAGGCTCAAGTGATAATGTGAAATGAGAGATGAAAGTGAAAGAAAGAGAGGAGTTAATGATCTATTCCCTTGTCGGGATGTTGTGGTTATTGATATAGTACCCTTGCCAGGTTTTTATCTCTTTGTTACGTACCCTTGCCGGGGATTCCATTCTTGTTTTATTATTTCCCCTTGACCTTGTTTGTGATTGTTGATTGGGTGAGGAAGAGTGTTAAAGCACGAAGGGTGATGCCGTGCATTGAATGACATTTGTGGATCGGGTTGCGCGCCGTAGCAATGTTAAATGATATGGATCGGGTTGCACGCCGCAACAATGTTAAATGATATGGATCGGATTGCACGCCGCGACAATGATATATATATGGATCGGGTTGCACGCTGCAACAGTGTTGTTATATATTGGGATCGGGTTGCGCGCTGCAAAAATTATTGATACAAGTGTGTTTATTTGGGTATTTGGTTCTTGTCCGCTGTAAATTATTATTATGGATTTACTATTAATATTATTATCTCCCCCCAGAATGCTCCCCCTCCCATATTGTTTACTTGCCTTGTATTTTTTATTCCCCTATATATGTATATAATTGAACAGGTTTATATGGTAGTTCAACCTAGCCTCGTCACTACTTTTCCGGGGTTAGGCTAGACATTTACCAACATATGGGCTCGGTTGTGTTGATGCTACACTCTGTGCTATTTGCACAGGTCCAGGTTTCGAGCAGCAGCAATATTAGTATGGGAGCAGGCCTTCAGTCCAGTGAGACCCGAGGTAGCCTTGTAGGCGTCCGCAAGCCCGACGCCTCCCTTATTCTCTCTTTTTAGTCTGTTGCCTCCCTGTATTCGAGACAAACAACTTATTTGTTCTTTCAGACATTTGTATTTAGTATTTCTTAGCATTTCGTGAGTATTGTGACACCAGTATTGGGTAGAGGCTTATATTGACTATTCCGCATTTTGATTCAGTGTCTATTATTAAGATCTCCGCTACTGTTTAATTTCGTTGTTTTCATATTGTTGCCATAAAATGTTAAAAAGGGGTTATGTTGTAAACGAAAGGTAACTAAATTTGGCTTGCCTAGCTTTCACGAGTAGGCGCCATTACGACTCCCGAGGGTGAGAAATCCGGGTTGTGACAGGTTGGTATTAGAGCACGAGGTTACATAGGTCTCACAACTCATGGACAAACTTGGTAGAGTCTGAGGCATCGGTACGGAGACGTCTTTATTTATCCCCTAGAGGCTACAGAGTTAGGAAAAGTTTCACATTTGTTCTTTCGTGTCATGCGGTTCTGTTTCTCAATGCTATTTGAATTTCTACTCTATTCTTTCGCAGATGGCGAGAACGCGTGCTTCCTCATCTACCGATCAGCTGTCTGAGCCCCAGGCAGCTCCCGCTAGGGGCAGAGGATGAGGTTGTACTAGAGGCCGAGGTAGGGGCAGAGCTCAGCCCCGAGCAGCAGCACCAGTGGCGGAGCCTCAGGCTGACTTTGACGAGGAGGTTCCGGCCCTAGCCGCAACAGTTCTGTTGGACCCAGCTCAGGTCCCATAGGGGTTTATTGCTACCCCAATTCTTTAGGACACTCTAGTCTAATTGGTAGGCCTCGTGGAGATTTTCACCCGAGCAGGATTGCTTCCTATTGCACCAGCCACTTCTCAGGCTAGAGGAGGAGCACAAACTCCTGCTGCACGTACTCCAAAGCAGGTAGCTCCCCAGGGTCAGATTCCAGTGGTTTAGCCAGCTATGGCAGTTTAGCCGGGGGTAGTTGCTCAGACCGGCGATGGTGCGGCTATGTCCGCAAAAGCTTTGTGGAGGTTGGACAGGTTTACCAAGCTCTTCACTACTACATTCAGCGGTGCTTCTTCTGAGGACCCCCAGGATTTCTTATATAGCTGCTATGAGGTTCTTTGGAACATGGGCATTGTTGAGTCCAATGGAGTTGATTTTGCTGCATTTCGCCTATCTGGATCCGCCAAGACTTGGTGGAGGGATTTCTGTTTAGCTAGACCAGCAAGGTCGCCGTTTTTGACTTGGGATTAGTTTTCAGATTTGTTCATGGAGAAGTTTCTCCCCGTTACTCAGAGGGATGCTTATCAGAGGTAGTTTGAGCACCTCCAGTAGGATTCGATGACGGTCACTTAGTATGAGACCAAGTTCATTGATCTAGCTCGCCATGCTCTTGTGATACTTCCCACTAAGAGAGAGGGTGAGGAGATTTATTGATGGTTTGATTCAGCTGATTCGTCTCCAAATGGCTAGGGAGACTGGTAGTGAGATCATCTTTCAGGAGGCAGCCAATGTGGCCCACCGAGTTGAGATGGTCCTGTCACAGGGAGGTGGTCACGGGGGAGACAAGAGAGCCCGTCATTCCAGTAGATTCAGTTGTACCTCATCTGGAGGTAGAGATTCATATGGTAGAGGCCATCCTCCTAGGCCCTTTCAATCAGCCCTCTAGGTTTCTCACGGCACATCAGGTGGTCGTGGTTCTCAGGCACACTATTCTGATCAGCAGTCATTTAGTGCACTGCCAGCTCCTATCAGCGCACCGCCACTTTAGAGTTTCTGTGGAGGTCATTCAGGCCGCCAGGGCCAGCCATAGTTTCCTCAGCCACGACGTTCGGAGGTATGTTGTGAGTGCGGTGAGTATGGTCATATCAGGAGGTCTTCTCGAGATTGAGGGGTACTCAGTCACAGTAGCAGGGTCCCCGTCCTATGATTCAGGCACCAGATGCCCCACAACGAGCCAGAGGTTGAGGTAGAGGTCATAGCGGTGGAGGTAGAGGTCATAGAGGTGGAGCTCAGACCGCTAAGGGCGGAGGTCATCTAGCAGCAGATCGACCTAGGGATACAACTCAGGGCAGTGGGGCCCAACCCCATTGTTATGCTCTTCAGGCCAGGCCCAAGGCTGAGGCTTCAGATGCAGTCATCATAGGTACGGTTCTGGTTTGTGATCGAGATGTTTCGGTACTATTTGATTCGGGGTCTACGTACTCATATGTTTCATTTTATTTCGCACCATGCTTGGTCATGCCTAGTGATGCTTTGGGTATCCCTTTATATGTGTCCACACCGGTGGGTGACTCTATCGTGGTCGACAGAGTCCATCATTCGTGTGTAGTGATTGGGGGTCTTGAGAGCTGTGTAGACTTGTTGCTCTTAGATATAGTTGACTTTGATATCATTTTGGGTATGGACTGGTTATCACCCTATCACGCTATCTTGGTCTTCCATGCCAAGACTGTTGTAAGGCCCCGTGAAATTCCTACTTAAAAACCCGGATCCCGTGGTGCCAAGTTAGGATCATGTGTTTGAAATTAGTAAATATGCGGCGCGGACCTTTTTGGATTGAATAATACATTAAAAAGTCAAGAATAAGTTTCCAGAATAATGCAAGAAATGCGGTCCAGAATGTGATCACATAATTGAAATGCGGATCGCATATCTACCGCAGAGTGAGGCAGAATGTTGGTTAAAATTGAAGTCAGAAATGCAGTCGAAATGCGGTCGCATAATCAAAATACGGACCGCATATATGCCGCAAAGTGAGGCAGAATGTTGGTTAAAATTGAAGTCGGTAATGCGGTCGAAATGCGGTCGCATAATCGAAATGCGGACCGCATAGTCGTCGCATATTTTCCTTTGGCTTGTGCGAGGGTCAGTTCTGCGGTGCACTTTGCGACCGCAGAACATGAATGCGGACCGCATTCATACCGCAAACCGAGTCAGAATGTTTAGTTTTTGGGGAGCATTCTGCGGTCCATTATGCGGACCGCAAGTTTACTCTGCGATCGCAAATGCGACCACATAATTGACTCGGGGCTCCAATTTTCTAATTTTTAACCCGACTTCCATATCGATATAACCGGTGTTCTAGCTCATTTTGAACATTCATTTGAGCAATTCTAGAAAGAGGAAGAGGTTTCTTAGAGAGGGAAAGTCTCCCATCAAATTATTTCATAAGATTGGGCTAAATCATTGAAGAAAATCAAGTGAAGGCTCCTGAATCTTCATTCCAAGAGGTAAGGCTCCATCAGCTCAGCTTATATTTGCATACTTAGCCATATGGGGTCATTAGGGAAGTAATTCATGGGTGTCAGAATGAATCTCTTGCATACATACCACCATAGAGTATTGGAAAGTAGTAATATTAGAAAGGAGGCAATTGGGGATATAAAATGATAGAAATTCCTCACAAAAAGGGGCTAAGATCACAATGCACCTCTATTGTTTGATGATATACTCGAACCAAGTTAGGACTTCAGTTTCGTCTCAAATTCTCAATTTTAATCTGAAATTTCTTGCTCAATAGATTAAAGTACTAAGAGTTTCGGAAATTTGTAAAAGAGTAAGGGACAACTCTATTGAGGTATGTATGGCTAAAACCCCCTTTTATTAGAAATCGAGCTCCGTTG
>MU707658.1:98437-124581 GCA_026770625.1 Nicotiana glauca
TCCTCAACTTTGAGAACTCATCTTTGTGCGTTATGGTGTTAATCAAAATATACACCACACATCAATAATAATAATATGAAATTATTTAGTTCTTGACCCTGAACCACTTGTGAGGGGAGAAAATAATATACTTTCGTATATAACGTATATCAAACTAATATATATAACTTTGTTCTCATAAGCAATAGTTTAGCTATTAAGTGGAGGCACTCAATAAATCATTTTGCTAAACCAACTTTGATGTAAACCAACTTATCAAGAAGAACTATCTTGAATAAAAAATCTGAAAATTAGGCTCTATATTAAATTATTGAGCAAGTTACTTCGCAAATACCAGGTTGCGGGTCAATAATAATTGCACATGTAACCATCTCATAGATGCATCTTATGTGGTACACATGGCAGGTGAATGAGCCATATTCACCTTTGATATTTCCAGCATTCATGGGATTCAATCCCAATTTTAATTGTTCCATTAATTAATGAGAACAAGCAATGTAAGAGAATTCGAAAAGAACTTTCTATTTCTTTACTATTTACCCATGTGAATTCTCTTTTATTTTTGCATATCATACTTGAATTAACATGGCTAAACCAATTATGTCAACTGGATAAATTATTAATATTGATAAACTTCAGGTTTACACCATGGTGTGTGTAATTATGAATAAACTCCAAGTTTATTATGATATGGGTTTTTATATCAATAAATATCCACTTTATTGTGGTATTTTTTTATTTATGTAGTACAAATTGAAGAATAAACCGAGTAGCTTTTCACATACATATTACCCCGCTACAAGTTATAGTAATAGAAGATATTAAATCTTTCCTTTATTTATAGTCTCAATATAATTAACCGTTTTCGCGTATACTTTGGAAACTTTGAGGCTTACTACAACACAATACCTTATTGGTAATTAATTGTGTTTCTCCAAAATAGTATAATTGGCTCTTGCAAAGTTCTCAATTAATTTTGTAGTACCATATATTCATCAACACCCATATGGTGAATATCTCTTTTAAAGAGAAAGTTATACATTTATGGTTATGGTCAAAATTATATGCAAGATCTGTTTCTTGCATTATCGTTGTCTTTTAATAATCACAATGCCAAAATATTTTGGCGGTACAATAGGTACGTGACCTATGACCATTCATGCCATAATAATGACATTATTTTCTTATATCATCTCAAACCTCCTTTTAGAGGTGAGTGCGGTATATTCACTACCACTAGCACGTTCATATTCTTTGAAGAATGAATATGTATTCATAAATCAGATTTTGTCACATTCACATCATGAATGGACCGTAATCATCTATATGTGCTTTACAATATCTCATGTCAAATCGATGATAAATATTTTTCACAGAGTGAGATTATTTTGAGAATCCTTATTGTTCTCATTACCACAAATGATGACGATTATAATTTCGTCTATTGCCACATCCACATCCATTGATACCTTCACGGTAATAATTTTGTCTTCTTTCAGACTTATCACATACTGCTATCACATTCTCTTAAAGGAATGAGAATGGAGCAAATTCAATGGGACGGGTATGCACTTCTTGTGCCCATAATCATACATAAATTTGATCATGTCAAGATATAGAAATTTTACCACTTTGGGTGGGTGTAATTTCTTACAAACTCCATTAGAGTTATAATCAAACTTTGTTGTCTTTGCTTGTATATAAAATCAAATTATAGAATTTCAAGAATTTAAAAGAGAAAAATAAAGTAAAATACTTACCTTAAATCCAAAATTTAATCATAAAGGAAGTTCATGGAGCAACTGACAATCATTGTGCTCAATCCCAAAGCTTCTACTCAATTGGTTAGAATCTCGTGCTGATAACGTGTTATAAAATAATAAAAGAAGGAGAAAAGTGTTGCAGAGAAAAGTAGAGAGAAGAGAATTCTTATTGATATTGAGATAAATTACAATGAAATAGATACCTCTATTTATACGGATAGGATGACTTAGTCATCAAGTAATAAACCCTAGAATCTCTCTAAATATAGACATTCACCATAAATAGAATTCTATTTATAACAAATTTCAATTACTTCTCTAATATTTAGGACTTTGGATTACTAATATATATGAATTTAAAGTTACAAATATTTGGATCACTAAATCATTTTTTATTTGATCTAGGTAAGAATTCCTAACATCGATGAACTGAAATCAAGTAAGATTTTATTTTATATGAATTCCTTGCCTAATATTTTAGATTTTTAAATTTTCCTTAAATACTTGCCAAGTTGCTCTATCTATACAAATTACTCGGATTTTCTTCCTCTCCTAATTTCCAGTGCTTATGAATGTCCTTTATTAACGCTTGGTGATATAAGTTAGTTCGTTTCCTAATTCTGGTAATGGTAAGTTTAACTTTAAAAGCATATTCCTCCCCGAACCCAAGAAAGAGAATAAGGAATAAGAAGATTTGTTAAAAAAATAAAAACCAACATAAGGCCAAAGTTACACAATGCTGATTAAGTAACATTAATAATCTTGAATTTATACGTAAGAAAATATTTAAGAATTTAAAAGAGAGAAAAAGAAGTGGTTAACAAGAGTCAATAATAGTAATAATTAAACAACATAAAAATCCAAAGTAAAATATCAGATGAATCTTTACCATTTGAATTAGAGTTTTTATTTGATATATACAGAGAGAATATTTTCTAAATTATGCACCTATGAATATAGGGTACCCTAAGACTAATACTATATTAATAGTACGAAATCCTTTAACGAAATTTTGTTTGCTTTTTTTACCTTTTAGAAATAAATTTCAGATTAGACAAAATAATCATTTTAATTATTTTCTGAATAGTTAAAACTTTGAAATCAAGTAAATTTTGTTTGTCTAAACCGTCATTTTTAAACTAAACAGAAAGTCTTAATTTTAGGACTCCAAATGGACTAGGATTTACATTAATAATATTTTCCATTTAAAAGGCAAAAGAGTAATACTACCTAGAAAGGAATTAAATCCCCATATACGCGACAAAAGAAGGCCTAAATATTTATTGCTAGACACAAAGTTAATCCTCCAGTTATCTATAAGACCTGGTATGCTACGTCTATACCAAAAACTTATAGAAAATTTTAAAAAATTGACTATTAAGCTCTTTAAAGTAAAGTTTACATCAAACGAAAAATTATTACATCATTTTTGAGTAATATTTTAGAACTTTGAAACCAATTAAACTTTTAGTTCTCATCCGTATTTGAACAATGTAAAACTCCTATTATAGGGATCCAAAATTGATAAAAATTTAATTTTATAAGTTATTTCTTATTTGAGCTGTATAACATAATTATAATATTTCATACTAATTTTTGTTACTCATTCGCACTTTGGAATCAATTTAGTTTAATTTATTAAATTTTTTCGTATTTGAACTATGTAGGAAGTTTGAATATTTAAGAATTTTAAATTAATTACACATAAAAAAAAAAGGTAAACAAAAATAAACTAGCAGGAACAATTTTCAGAGAATTGATCTATTTGTTAAATTAACGTACAAACAGTCAGCATCCTTTCGTATCGCTATGACTATGCTGAAAGTTACATTTTTTTTTTAATTCTGCAATTGGCTCATTCAGTTGCACAGTTTTTATATCTAATACCAATATTTAGTTGAATGCAAATTTACATTTCTTGAAAAAACATGTCATAGGAGTAGTTACATTGAAGGGTAAAAAGAACATTTTTGTCTGTCAACCGCGGTAAAAATAATAGCCGAAAAAATGTACAAAATTTGTATATTTTTTGTATATATATACATTTTGTATGTTATATACAAAAATTATACAAGTTTTATACACTTTTATGGCTACCGGATATAAATAGTTTTTGGCGCGGGCTAAAAGTGATAATACCTCATAATAGATATAGATAGATCGATAATACAACACAACAACAACATACCTAGTATTATCCCACACCGTGGGGTAGATAGATCGATAATATAGAAGATAAATTTGGAGATGAACTGAATATACTCTGACTGCTATTATAGAAGATGAATTTGGAGATGAACTGAATATACTCTGACTGCTATTATGTTGTATGGATGGTTACAGTGAAATTTCTGTATGACCAATCAATTAAATTTGCTCCTCTGCGCAATTGCAAACATCGGCATGCAAGCCATATTACACACAATAGTGACATACTTTCTGCCTCTACTTCTTTATATTACACATTAACATGTATTTTTCAGTAGGATATGAGTCGCCAAAACCTTCACTGTAACCATGATATATACTGTCAATAAAAGAAGAAATTGGATTCTGGTGACAGCAGTAATGTGAAAAGCAAGAAATGTATTATGTCATACCTACCAGGGCTATGGAAGCTTGTTGCAGTTTGCTGGAACCCAACCAATCTGTTGTTTCTCGTTGTCGTAGATCACCATTTTGTCTACCATCGAAATATCTGCATACATAAATCAAGAAAATGAAAAAAAAGTTATGATACGGAGAAGGAACTTTGAACTTTGATAATGTAAGATGAATCCTATATTTTTAAAAGGGGACAACTATTTTTCAACACTAAGGTTGAACTAGAGGCGGATTCAGGATTTGAGGTTTATGGGTTCCTACCATAATTTCAAATTAATATGCAATAATAACTGAGTTCACAGTTAGATATTTACAAATATTTTGGTGAATTTCTTAATATAAATACAGGGTCTATGCAAGAGTTACTAGGTTCCCGGGAACCCATATTCAATGCTCTAGGTTCGCCCCGGGGTTGAACAGTATAAACTGATGTCTCGTTCTCTCATACCTCCAATGATATTATAATTTCCTAATCCAACTTCGCTACCATCCAATATGCCTAAACATATATTGCCATGCTCCTGAGAGGAAACGAATAATATCAGTAGTTATACTTTTCAACCGCAATATAAGCCTCATGGACCAATTTAAGAAGGTACTTACAGTTCGAACAAGATAGGCCTCGGGTGGCAGTTGAAGCTGAACATTTTTAGCTTTTGTGAAACTAAGAGTTAATGGCTTGAAGAAGCTCTTGGCATCATGAATGGATTTGAAGCTTTTGGAACCTTTCCAGCAGACAGGTAAGCTTTTGTCGTCCACTGCATCGGTCAGCTGCTTTGTATTTACGTCTTTCTTAATCTGAAATCAGCAGTATCATAAGCCCCAGTGTGAAAGGCAAACACAATTAGGATTGAGTTTTCTTTATCTTACCGAAGACACCAGAATTTTGTAGGCTTTAGAATTAAAGTAACTGTAAGTACTTCCGCTGTCAAAAATTATTGGTATACCCTTAATTCCAGTTGCCTGCCCACTGAATAGGAGATCTGCTGGTCCCAAAGAATAGTGTTTCCTGAAATCATAGCAATTTAATTCACATCTTGCTCACGAAGTGCAAATTTCCAAATACAAAAACCAACTACAGACAGAACATACTCTGAAGATGCACGCACAATAGGTGTCCAAATAATCCCAGAAGACGGGAGGACATCATCTCCAAAGAAAAGAAAACCTCCGCCTTGCCCGCTTAAACAGTGACCTACTACATTCCGGATAAGATCCAAGCTACTTAGCTGTGATAGAACACTTGATTTTCCATTTCCTAGACCAAGAATTCCATCGGTAAACGGTGCACGAGTAGAGGCTGGCACTTCTTGATCGTACCCGCAACTGCAGAAGCGGAATCAAGCTCATGAATCAGAAGCATAGCAATTTCAGTACTGGAATAAAGTTGAAGAAAGAGCATTTGGTTTATTGGTTAAAAAATTTAAAGGTACTCTAGAAGTTTCTTACCCAAACACTAGAGGAGGTGCAACGGTGCTACCATTGGTGAATCTTAGTGGAAATGCGTCTTTGACCAGAACTCCCATCGACGAACCACTATCTGCATACTCAACCTCATAGTCGCATTGCTCGTCAGGGGTGTGACAGTGATTGTTTGCAGTCAAGTGAAGGGATGCACATACAGGATCCTTACACTTGACAATATTTTTATTCGGTTTGTACAGACTGTGAGGAGCCTGCGATGGTATAGATATATGCAGAAATTAGGAAAGGTACTGCTGACCTCTTGCATAACATTCAAATATTAAAACAACACAATAGTTAATGACCCTTGGGATGCGGCCTTTCCCCGAACACTGCGTGAACGCGGGATGCTTTGTGCACTCGAGCAGAGTATAGTGGTGGCAATGAGATATATCACTGAGCAGAGTAATGTATTGAGTATTTTAATAAGAGAGAGTTACAATGGCAGGTACACACTCTCCGAAATTTCAAACATGTGGACAAACAGGGATTGGACCAGCTAACTCACAAGGAACTTCGTAGTTATCAGAAAAAGATTACATGTTACTCATCAGGGCCGCCCTTTTTTTTGTTTTCCAGTATAACTTAAAAGAGCTAAGTTTACAGAAGGAAAAAAGAAGAGTTACTGACCGGAGTGCATTTGGCACAAGGTGCATCACACTGGAGCCAAGTGAGATCACTACCAGTGTCTATATCAAGAAAGTAGGGTTTGGGGGGTTGGCCAACATTGAGTGTCACCTGATAATACCTGCACATGAAACGAATAATTCGGGTTTAAGAGAGAGATAGAACAGGAAACCAATCCTGCAGTTTACCAAATTTCAGACATGAATATAAAATGAAATTCAAACGTAGAAACTAACAACAGATATTCTCTTGGTGAACAAAAGTTTCATCTCCACAATATCCAAACCCTTATAAAAGTAGTTGGTTGATCTAAGTAAGAATGAACAAAGTTGCGCCAATAACTTAATAGGATCACGGCAAAACAACAATTATAATTTGTATACATCTTTCAGGAGCTTCAAGCTCTCATTCCCTAGGGCCTAGCCTAATCCTCCTTTCTTCCCCTTTCTATACCTCATTCAAATTCTTCTTCACTTTCTCCAAAACTCTAAAATAATCATGTCGGGGAAATGGTCAATAAAGTTATTGGGTTAAGTGAGCCCAAAGATACTCCTAATTCAGTGTGATACTGTCTGCTTTGGTCGAAGCCCGTAATGGTTCTCCCTGAAAGCCCTCCAACCATTAAGAGTATCCCTACAACTTGTATGTAGTTTCACAATCTTTACAACTACCAATGTGGGATAACGAAATGAAAGAGAAGGATACAGCTACTCCCGGTGGAATCAGAGGACATGGCGATAACAAAGCTCTTTATGATACCATGGTTTGACTACCATTAACTAGTTATAGCTTCAGCAGTATAAACAGCACTATACAAATCTCCATTGTTTGACTACCATCAAAGTTTAGATTAAAGACTTAAAGTACATAAAACTAGGAAATGTACAAGAAATTTCAAGGAAATTAAAAATGCGGAAAAATTACAAGACTATCAAAGTCAAAGAATTTGATGAAAAAGCCGTACCAACATTCTGAGCATAACACATGGCAAAAATTTCAGTAATAAAGACCAATAGAGAAAACTTGTTACACACAAACCCAAAGATCATAAAATTCCTAGAAATCAAATAACAAAACCTTTAAAGAATTTGTGAAATTTTCAATCTAACACCCCCAAAAAAAAACAGCAGAGGACCATAAGTAATCCAAGAACATCATATAAAGTAAAATTCAATTGAAAAAGCAGCGGAAAAATACCCTTTAGGATACACATTTCCAGCTAGAGGGAAAACAAGAGAAGAACCAAATTTGGACGATTTCTTCCAAGAGGGACGAGGCAGACTAAAGGCAGAAAAACATCCCTTAAACGACTGAGATAGAAGTAGACAGTACAACACCAATAGCACCCAAAAAGGTAATTTCCATTTTCCTTTCATGATTGATTATAGGAGGGGGGGAAAAACAAGAAAGATCAGACAAAGTTTGATTCTGACTAGAGAGAAAGACTGAGTAGGAGGCTGAATTGGACACCGTCCTCGTGGTGGGGACTTTTGAGTTTTAGCGAATGAGAAATAAGCAGACTGCGTCAATTGCACATTGTAGGAAAAAACAGGGAAAAGCTGATTTTGTGACAGGCACCTTCGGCGAACGCGGGGTAACGCGCTGGCTAGAATACCCGAAACTGAGGTCTTTTTCGAAAAGGGCCGAACTGTCCCGGACTATTTGACTTACAAATTTGTCCTTGAGCCTAAAATATGACCTTATTTCTAACGAACTTACGTGGGAAAAAAATTCGGAAAAGGGTACGAAATACCCTAAACTATTGTAAAAAGTTTAAAAATATTCTTTGTCTATTTATTGGACTAAAAATTATTTTGCAAAATATTTATTTTTTTAAACTAAACAACCTCTCTACCACAGGGTATGGGTAAGGTCTGCGTACGTACTACCCTCCCCACTAAGTAGGATTATACTGGTTATTGTTGTTGTACCAATAGTCCACTAATTTAGTAAAGTCTTCTTTTTTTCAGTTTTTACAAAAAATATTTTTTATTTTATTTTTTTCAGTTTCTTTAAGCATTTTTTTTGTAAAAACAGAAAAAAATGTTTTTTGAAAACTGAGAAAATATTTTGTGTTTCGAAAAAAAAAATCATTTTTTATTTTTTTAAAAGTATTTTCATTTTTTAAAAATAGTTTTTTCATTTTTTAAAGAATTTCGTTTTTTATTTTTTTCTTAAAGAAAAAATATTTTTTTTTTTAAACTGAAAAAAATGAAAAAATATATATTTTTCAAAAAATAAAATATTTTGCTGAAAATATTTTTTCAGTTTTTAAAAAACAAAAATATTTTATTCAAAATATTTTTTTCTATTTTTACAAATTTTTTAAGTTTTTACCCAAAAAAATGCTTTAAATAAACTGACAGAAAATGAAAAACAAAATTTTTTTGTAAAAACTGAATTATTTTTTGTAAAATTTGGGAAAAAAAAAAAGAAGAAGGAGACTTTACTAAATTAGTGGACTACTAGTGCATTAGTTTAAAAAAACAAAAATATTTTGTAAATTTTTTTTAAGTTTTAAAAAAAATTATTTTTAATTCATCATTGACCTAACGGTCAAAGGACATAAGTGAACCATAAAGATGGATAAAAGAGTATTTTTAGCCCAATAGGTGGATCAAGGATATTTTTAAACTTTTTCCAATTGTTTTGGGGTATTTTGAACCCTTTTTCGAAAAAAAATTAATTTATATCCATGTATCACTGTCCCATTTGCAAGATATAAATCCTTACTAAACCTTTTTTTTTTAAAACACCATAACCTAGGTTTTGATTGGCCCGTACCCATCTTAAACCGTGTAATCCAAATTTTATTCTTAAAATACAATATAACTTCTTCTTCCTCTTTTAATTAAGTTCAGCAAATGGGAGAATTTATGTCACCACAACAACAAAAAATGTACAATTTAAGCAAGAAAATGTTGATTTTGGGAATGAAATAAAATGGGTATAGGAATAAAATTTCGGATCTTGACTTAGGAAGTAATTGATTAAACGGAAAAGGGCCTGATATATCCCTCTACTTTGTTTTATTGTTCAATCATGTCCCCCGTTATACTTTCCATCCAAATTTACCCCTGCCGTCAATCAAAGTTCTATATTTGCCCCTATTTTAACGGACGGGACACGTGGCACATTCTGAATACTGAAAATGGCCTGATATATCCCTATAATTTATTTTATTGTTCAATTCTATCCCTCGTTATACTTTCCGTCCAACTTTACCCATGCCCTCCATCAAAGTTCTATACTTGCCCCTATTTTAACGGTCGTGACATGTGGCATATTTTAGGAGAAAGAACCAGTACACAAACAAAAAAACTCCAAACCGCCCTAAAATCCATGACCCGCATGCTCGTTTTTTCTCTCTTAATTTTTTTCCAAACTTCACTTAAATAAAAACTTTTAATCCGTGTAAGAGATTATCTTAGTCTAACAAAGAGATGAGGTTCAAAGACACAATTTCCAGCGCCGACGTGACTTCGTGAATGGTCTTGAGTACTTGGGCATGTATGAAATCTTACTATATTTATTTTAGCCGCAGAAATACTTCACCAGCTTCATTGAACTGTTCGAAATTGGACCCAACCTCCTATCGTTGTTTTGAGATCGCCGGAGAAAATGTTCCATCAAGCCCGTCTGAAGTTTTAAATTTTCTGCCACACCTATTTCAAATTTTTCTTAAATTAGTGAGATTGAAAGAAAATACATATGCAAGGAATTGTGGGCGACTTCGAGCAGTTTTATTTTCAAAAGTGGAGTTTCATTCAGTGATAACAAGAGGAAGAAAAAAATGTAAAGGAGTGAGGAGTAAGAAAATAGAAGTAAAGAAAAAAATGGTGGCAACAAACAAAGAGATGACAGAACCTTGTGTCTTTGAACCCCATCCCTTTTTCTGACTAAGATAATCTCTTACACGGATTAAAAGTTTTTATTTAAGAGAAGTTTGAAAAAAAAAATAAGAGAGGAAAAACGAGCATGCCGGTCATGGGTTCTAGGGCGGTTTGGAGTATTTTTATTTTTGTATTGGTTCTTTCTCCTAAAATATGTCACGTGTCCCGGCCGTTAAAATAGGGGCAAATATAGAACTTTGATAGAGGGCATGGGTAAACTTGAACGAAAAGTATAACGAGGGATAGGACTGAACAATAAAATAAAGTATAGGGATATATCAGGCCCTTTTCCATATTCAAAATGTGTCACGTGTCCCGGCCGTTAAAATAGGGACAAATATAGAACTTTGATTGACGGCAGGGGTAAATTTGGACGGAAAGTATAACAGGGGACATAATTAAATAATAAAATAAAGTAGAGGGATATATCAGGCCATTTTCCGTTGATTAAATAAGAGTAAATTCATTAATGAAATCAAATGGGTATAAAATGGGTCTGAGAAAATAATTCATTATATCCTCCTCTAATTCGATTCCGTGGAGATTGGAGAAGAAAGTGGGAGTTGGCGGTAGCCGATGAGGAGGGTCCTTTCTTGGGGCGGGTCTAATGAAAACCCAAGTTATGGGTGTTTTTTTTGGTAAGAATTTATATTTACTTTAAGGGAACGATGACACGTGGATTAAATTTTTTTTTTTAAATAAGTCTTTTAGTAATAGGGGCATAATTGAGTTGTCATTATTATTGATAAAAGCTTTTAAAGTTGTAATATAAATTCATGTAAAGTAGAAATAGATAACTTTTAGAAATTGTTATGTACTTACCTATAGACAAATAAATATTATTTTCGACACGAAAAAAGAGAGTTGTAATCAAGCATATAAGTTAGTGGTATTTAATAATGAAATAAAAGGAAAAAATAAATAAATACTATTACCTATAGACAAATAAATATAATTTTCGAAACAAAAAAAAAGTGAGAATTGTAATCAAGCATATAAGTCAGTGGTATTTAATAATGAAATAAAAGGAAAAAATAAAAAATTAAGTAATAAATAATTTGCTTGAATCAAATTTTATTAATAGCAACCATGACTTAATCTATTTACGAACTTAACAATAAAAGATAGCGAAAATTTTGTAAAATTATGCAATGCATGTAATAAGAAAATCATGGGTGAAAAAGTGGTAGTTTATAGCAAAATTTCTAAAAGTTATCTATTGTAACGACCCGACCGGTCGTTTCGAGCCCTAGCACTCCGTTCAGCAGTCGAAGGCCATGAACAGATTCATTTTAGGTATATTGACTTGTTCGCATGGTCGGAATTTAAATTCAGGAAGAGCGGAGTTAAATTTAAATGAAAATTCCCAATTGAGAAGCCTAAAGTTGAAAGAATGAACTAGGATTGGATTTTTGAGTAAACGACCTCGGAATCGGGATCTGAAGGTTCTAGCAGGTTCATATGATGATATCGGACTTGGGCGTATGCCCAGTTCGGGTTTTGCATAACCCGGGAGCGTTTTGGCCCCTATTGAGGAAGTTAGCATTTTAGAAGAAATTTCATAAGTTTGGCTTGAAGAGCATTTCAGTATTATCGATGTCCGTTTGGGATTCCGAGACTGTGAATAGCTCCGTATGGTGATTCTAGATTTGGGGGCGCGATCGGAAGTGAATTCGGAGGTCCGTAGGTCATTTTGGAGCCATTTGGCTAAAGATAGAAATTTGAAGGTTTTTGAGAAGTTTGACCGGAGGTTGACTTTTTGATATTGGGGTCGGAATCCAATTCTGAAAGTTGGAGCAGGTCCGTAATGTCAAATATGACTTGTGTGCAAAATTTGAGGTCAATCGGGCGTGACTTGATAGGTTTAAGCACCGGAAATGGAAGTTGGGAGGTTCAAAGTTCATAAAGCTTGAATCGGGGTGTAATTCATGGTTTTGGCGTTATTTGTTATGATTTGAGGCCTCGAGCAAGTCCGTAATGTGTTTTGGAACTCGTTGGTATGATTGGTTGGGGTCCCGGGTGGATTCGGGTGGGTAACGGATCAATCCGGAGTTTGAAGAAATGTTGAAGCTGCTGCTTCTGGTATTTCCGCTTCTGTGGAAATGGGGACCGCAGAAGCGGTTACGCAGGTGCGGAATGGAGACCGCAGAAGCGGTTTTGGCTGGAGCTACTAGGATCCGCAGATGCGGTTGGGTTTTCGCAGAAGCGAACCGCATTTGCGATGGGGAGAACCGCAGAAGCGGAAGTCCTGGGCATGGACGGGAGCCGCATAATCGGCGAAAGGTCCGCAGAAGCGGATGCGCTTAAGCGGGCTTGGTTCCGCAAAAGCGAAAATGCCTGAAGGCAGAGGGGTATTTTAAAAGTCGGATTTTTTGTCCATTTCACTCATTTCTGCCAACAGCGACTTTCACTTTTGCGGTCCCGCTTCCGCTTATGCGGGACTGCTTCTGCGGCCAACTTCCTGCTTATGCAGATTTTCATTTAAAATCTAACTTCCGCTTTTGCGGCTCCACATCCGCTTTTGCGGATCAACCAAAGCCGCTTCTACGACCAAATGTCTGCTCCTGCGGACCTGCCTTTGCGAACCATGTTTCGCTTCTACGGTACCAATCCACCAGGCCAAGAATCGCTTTTGCGATATAACTTCCGCTTATGCGGACCCGCTTATGCGGATAGCTTTCCGCTTCTACGGAAATTGCTCAACCTCAACCTTTTCGCACCTGCGATACCTGGCTCCGCTTCCGCGTAACCGCATCTGCGGTTTCCTTTTCGCAGATGCGAAAACACCTGCTGCAACCAAAAACCTGCAATTCTAACTTCAATTTTCCTTCCGATAGCCACCCGAAATCACCCCGAGGCCCCCGGGACCTCAACCAAAATCACCAACACCTCCTAAAACATTATTCAAACTTGTTCCAATCCTCAAAACACATCAAACAACACTAAAATCATCAATTCACATCGGATTCAAGTCTAAGTTTCTTCAAAACTTCCGAAATGCGCATTCGATCAAAAACCCGACCAAACGATGTCCGAATGACCTGAAAATTTGCACACATATCCAAAATCACCCAACGAAGCTACTTCAACTCTCGGAATTCCATTCCGACCCTTGGATAAAAATCTCACCCATCAACTGGAATTCGCCAAAATACTAACTTCGCCAATTCAAGCCTAATTCTACATCGGACCTCCAAAATCACTTTCGGCCATGCTCCTAAGTCAAAAATCATCCCCCGAAACTAACCGAATCACCGGAAATCACATCCGAGCCCTATAACTCATAACTCAACGTCCGGTTTCCTTTTCCAACTTAAGCCTTCCTTAAAGAGACTAAGTGTCTCATTTCTTATCAAAACCAATCCAAATCAACTCTAACACACCACATACCGATAACAAAACATGAAGAAGCATAAAATGGAGGAAACGGAGCAGTAACACATGAGACGACGGGTCGGGTCGTCACATCCTCCCCAACTTAAACAAACGCTCGTCCTCGAGCGTACCTAGAGTTGTACTAGAAGCAACCCAAAAGCTGAATGACCCTACCAAGCACATACCCGGGTGATCCTACGTCACCCTATCTCACATAGGTCAGATAATACAACATAGCTGAAATTTTACAGTCCATCTAGACCATAAACCGTAGAACCACATTGCACTTTTCGAAATCGTACACCAGATCAAAACTTCATATCTATACTCAGAATAAGCCCAAATCAGCTGTAACAACCCATACCTACAACCTCAGATGAAATCACATGATATACCACATAATCCAAAAACTCGAACGGTAGTCTCTATTTACAGTAGTTGCCCACAATACCCAAATACCGATAGAAACCTCTTATTAGCTAAAGTCTTATTCCAACACTTGCATATACTGCCAACGATAAATAAAACATGCGATAAACCGTAACCATTCCTCAGATCACCCATACACAAAGCCACTTCCTTCTTGACTAATACCACAACAAATTTCTGGGCCGAACCTCGATATTATCCTTCTAACAAGCTGAGATCAAATCTATTCGTATTCATTAATGACTCCAACGATCACCTCGAATCCAACACACCATTCTGGTGATATGACACCTCAACACCGGCCTAAGTCACACTTGTATAATACGCGCACCAATAAGAAACGGTCTGAACATACTCGAATCATGACAAATAACTCAAACGAAAGAGCTGTACTTCAAGCTCATCAGTACCATCACAACACCAGGATGAGACCCCGTCTCACATCATAAAACAGAACACATGAATCTACCCCCGAAAGGTCATAACTCCAAGTAGCCTCGCTACAATGCGCGATCCCATCCAAACACTGTTACACATGAAGTACCTCAAGTCACTATGATCAAAATCGACAGCCGCGCACATTTGATGTCTGAAACCAAAGCAATTCATTACACCCACGGTGAAACAAATAACATACGTCACGCAACCTGATAGGCCATAACCAATACTCCATTCACCGAGCAACACTCAATTACTCTTCCCGCTTGACATTCACTATGAATTCCCAATTGAACCGCACCACGTGTGCCCATATCCGACAAATCACAACGTCCCAAAACGCCGAGAAACAACTCATAGCTCTCCTCAGGTCACTAACATGCTCAGTAACGATAGATTCAACCTATTCCTCAGCAATACAACTCATGACTAACCAAGCTAACTCGAGCTAAATACGTAGCCACATTGGCCTGCCAACGAACTCAATACCAAGAAGCCTGAAGCTGCTCCTTCCACTACCATAACTCCTACTAGAGCCGTACGATACGGTGCCCGACACCAAATCAATACCGAAATCCACAAACTCGCCCGATGACATGCCCGACCACAAGAAATGCACCCGAAAAAGAGTACCTCAATACTGGAACTGAATCAATGGTAGAAACCTCTACACTGATATCCGCCACAAAGGCCTAATTAAGGAAATCAATCCTTCCTAGCCATCCGCTGGTCTTTGGAATACAACCACTCTGCTAGAACACAATCTGATGCACTCCGCCACGCAACCTGTGGCATTTTCCGACATAACCCATAGCACAATAGTCTAGAATAACCCAACACTGAGACAATTAGTCTACACCCCAATATCATATCCAAAATCTAATACATCAAGAAAGGAAGATCCACTCGGGCTTCCAAATCCCAATAGCCGCTAACGGTACCAATACGCACGATCCACAACTGCTACACAGTCTGAACCTGAGAACTCCCAGTCTCCAACTCCATATAGCACACAAATCACTGTACCTAATACCAAATTCCACAGTATGAATACATATTACACCTCAAGTACCCAGTCATTCCATGAAAGATATTCTAAAACTCCCCTGTGCTATCAAACACACTCAAATATCAGCAGTCGATCTAGCCAGAAAGCACCGCAATACTATCGTAGTATCATCAGTCTAATCACATTACCCTTCTTTCGAGACATATACTCTCGTCAAGTCACTCATATTCAGCAGTACCATTTCCTTGATTACCTGAGGCTACCCGTTGCCTAAGAATTTTATGAACTTCTTTTCAGAACTGAACCAAAACCTCGCACACGCCAATCTCGGTCCTCTACAACATACCGCATATACCATACCCTCCAAGTATAACATGAGAACTTTTATATCCCTTCCGCGCTGCAGACATCGACGCACTCAACTAGTCAAGAACTTTCATTGATCCCATTTAGAAGAAAAATCATTACACACCCCATGCTTCGCATACCCTTAGAAAATATACTCATCTTCAAACCACGGTAAAACCCAACAAGAACATCTCTGTCAATTATATTTGTACAAGCTAAACTGTCAGGACTGAATCCTTCTATCCAAACCAAGTTAAGCAAGCTGTCAAAACTCAAGAACATTGCTGCAAAAATGCCTGTAAAAGCTCATTACCTAGAACACATACGAAGAATCAACCATATTCTCACCATACTGATTCGGTCTACTATCAAGCTATTCCATCTATCTAATTTTCCTTCTGATTCGTCATCAACTTGATATCTCTCCCTCGCTGTAGCATCACAATGCCTCAATCCAGGCTTACCACACGAGACTCGAACATAAGGCCACACTGTCTAAGACCCATAGGCCACTGAGGGAGACCACTGAATATTCCCTCAACTAATCCCAGAAATACCACATTCCAGAATACCTTACCCCGAAGTGCTTCCTGCGACTCTGAATTCGATACCATTACTTTTCAGATACCGATACATAGAATCCCATAATTAACATAACATATCACAAGTCTTGATCCTTTTCTAATGGAAACACAGTCTCTAGCCACATACACCACCTTAAGACACTTGATTATTACATGCAAAATCTTGAACACAATACAACCATTCTCGAGAGTCATTCACTCTTATACAACTGTAAATTACCTGGCTTAACAGACAGAACCACTCATGCCTTATTAGCACTCTGACACCACAGAACATGATCCCATACCAATACAAACAACCATCTTCCTTTTCTATACACTGAGCATTCTTTGCCAACCACAACTCAAGACATCGTAGTATTTTATCACATCTACGAAAGCACCATATAACCTTTGTCAAAAATTTTCTTCACTCGTGCCATCCTTGGCTCAATTTCTGCAACCAGGGTTGATCCGCCAGCATACCTCGAAATGGAACCAACATAGCACACAATCGTGCGATCAGCTAATCAACAACAACCTCCCCAACTTGGCTCGAAGCCATCTATCAGGACACATTCAATAACCCATAATACTTTTACTCTAATGATGCCACAATATTATAGTGAGATTAAACTTAAATCATCTACTAGTTTATAAAAACACAGATCATCTGGTACTAAAATCCTCTACAAACCTCGCATTCATCCCTACATAAGTTGAGTCAACTCTCTTAAGTGACCCAAATTTTCAAATTACAACACGTACCTTTCAATAACACATGGGATATTCTGACGGACACATAAGGATCATACCACCCAAGAACACTCCGCAGGAGACAACCCACCTGCTTCGCATCAATTTAGTATTTCAGCACACCTCCCACCGTCATATACATAATACAACCAATTTAGTCTTCCTGAGTCTGAGCCCATACCGCCACAAGTATTGCACTTTACTTTCCAACTAGGAGATACGAAAATATTCTCCACGCGCCCATAACTCGGGGCTACACAACAAATCACAATAGGAAACGAACACTTAACAATTCATCTATTATCCAGCAGACTCCTTCGTCACTACCAAGTCATTTAAATACACCTCGCAGCACTAACATACTCACCACATGGGTATCCAACCGCCATTCCAGCTAAAAAGGGCAATACCGAACACATAAGTTCAAAACATTTGCTCACAGAATCAGCACCTCGTTGCTCAAGCCATAGGCAAGGATCCGGCCTCAAGTCCTCCAGTCTGGCCCGATATACTCACAATGATTACCTCTCGCCCCTCGATCGGGGAATCACAAGCCATCAAGGTATATATAATACTCAGCGCTCGTGTGCGCCTACCGACGTGTAGAAGGAATTTCAAGAGTTATATTCCAAGCTGAATCAAGTATGCACGATAAGAATTCCAAGAATGGAAAGTTTTCCTAAAGGTTTTGCAACCTCTCGAGGAGAAATACAAGCGTCCCCGTACCGCTCCGCGAGACTCTACTAACCTGCTCATGACTCGTGAGACCTAGTAACCTAGGCTCTAATACCAACTTGTCACGACCCAATTTTCAAACCCGGTCGTGATGGCGCCTCTCGTGAAGACAAGGCCAGCCAACCAACCCAAATCGTCTCTTTAACAATTATTAAGCATAATGAATAGAGAATACAACTTAATGGCATTAAAACCGTTAATTACAATCCAACACAACCCGACCGGGGTGTCACAAGTCACGAGCATCTAAAGAAGACTGAACACAACTACTGGGCCAATAATAATATACAGAATAAAATCTG
Organism: Nicotiana glauca; assembly: GCA_026770625.1. Lineage (NCBI taxonomy): Eukaryota > Viridiplantae > Streptophyta > Magnoliopsida > Solanales > Solanaceae > Nicotiana > Nicotiana glauca. The sequence continues at coordinate 116,744 of MU707658.1, forward strand.
GAATCAAAAGATGAAGTCTGGTACCGCGAACGCTAGCGGTCACCTTGCCTACTACAGTAGTAATACCTTCAATGAACTATTAACCCGCTTCCGGGTGAACAATACCTGCATTTGCACGCGAGGTGCAGGGAGTAAAGTGAGTACTCCAACTCAATAAGTAATAAGAGTAAATAATAACTAAGCGACAAGAAATCACGTAAGAGCACTCCATCATGCTATGTAGGATAGTACAACCCTTTGAGAAAATAGTAAAACCGGGAAAATCCTTTAGAAAATATCTAGCTCAGTTAAAAAACCTCTTTGAAAATATCCTTTTCCATCAATTAAGCAAATAAATGCAAAACAGATAGTGCAAGTCAGTCCTTCGGGCACAACACTCCACCAACAAATAACACCAGGGTATCTGGTCAACAGTGCAAGAAGTAGCATGGTTGCCAATGAAATGTGAGTGCTGAATGTCATGACGCGTAGTACAAACAGGAACCAATGAATGAATGCAATGCAATGCATATTACCGCTGCGGCGCGCAACCCAATCCGTTTGGGTACCCGCGCTCACTAAGGGGGTTCAGACTCCGGAGGGGCTCCTATAGCCCAAGCGCAATATAAATATCACACCGCTGCGGCGCGCAGCCCGATCCATCCTTAGTCCAGAGATGCACATATAACACTGCTGCGGTGCGCAGCCCGATCCATGCTCAGTCCAAAAATGCACATAAGCCACTAAGGCAATATTCAAATAACAGTTCTCAGTTCAAAACGTCAGTAAGATATCATTTAAGTTTTCAAATCATGAAAAATGGCCGAATTTGCAAAACAGTATTAAAACCCTAGACCGAGATAAAATAGTATGCAAAAATAATGTGAAAACAATGATATCAATCCCCGAAGGATTCACATATTTGGCACGAAGCCCAAATATGATAATTAGTCCAAATTATAATGATAACAAGTAGTTTTAGTCAAATACATAGTAATTTCATCAATTGGGACGGACCAAGTCATAATCCCCAACGATGCTCTACCCCACGCTCGTTATCCGGCGTGCAAGTCACCTTAATACAGCACTATGATGTGCAAATACGGGATTTCAAAACCCTCAGGATATCATTTACAAGTATTACTCACCTCGAACCGGTGAAATCTCTAGCTCGCGACGCCTTTTCCCCTCAAATCGGCCTCCACGCGTGTCGAATCTAACCAAAAACAGAGCGAATACATTACAATATGCCAAGGGAATAATACCCAATCGAAAATAATCGAGAAATAGCAGAAATCTCGAAACTAGCAAAACCCGATCCCTGGGCCCGCTTCTCGAAAAATTACAAAACTTACATTACTGGATTTCTCGTCTCACCACGAGTCCATACATACCAAGAACTCCCAAATCCGAGCTCAAATGACCTATCAAATCCCAATTTGAAATATCAAAACTCAAGCCCTGGCTTTACCCCTTTTTAATGAATTTCAACCAATTTCCATGTTAAATCTAACATAATCTCGTGTATTTAAGCCAAGGAACTTACCTCTAATCATTCCTCCTTGAATCCCTCTTCAAAATCGCCTCAAAGCTCTCAAAGCTCGCTCAAAATGGTGGAAAAATACATAACCCTCGCGGATGAAATGTAATATAAAACCCTTCTGCCAACAGCGACTTTCGCTTCTGCGGTCCCACTTCCGCTTATGCGGGACCGCTTCTGCGGCCAACTTCCCGCTTATGCGAATTTTCATTTAAAATCTAATTTCCGCTTTTGCGGCTCCACGTCCGCTTTTGCGGATCAACCAAAGCCGCTTCTGCGACAAAATGTCCGCTCCTGCGGACCCGCCTTTGCGAACCATGTTTCGCTTCTACGGTACCACTCCACCAGGCCAGGAACCGCTTTTGCGATATAACTTCTGCTTATGCAGACCTGCTTATGCGGATAGCTTTCTGCTTCTGCGGAAATTGCTCAACCTCAACCTTTTCGCACCTGCGATACCTGGCTCCACTTCCGCATAACCGCATCTGCGGTTTCCTTTCCGCAAATGCGAAAACACCTGGTGCAACCAAAAACCTGCAATTCCAACTTCAAATTTCCTTCCGATAGCCACCCGAAATCACCCCGAGGCCCCCGGGACCTCAACCAAAAGCACCAACACCTCCTAAAATATTATTCAAACTTGTTCCAATCCTCAAAACACATCAAACAACACCAAAATCATCAATTTACATCGGATTCAAGTCTAAGTTTCTTCAAAACTTCCGAAATGGGCATTCGATCAAAAACCCGACCAAACGATGTCCGAATGACCTGAAAATTTGCACACATATCCAAAATCACCCAACGAAGCTACAGCAACTCTCGGAATTCCATTCCGACCCTCGGATCAAAATCTCACCCATCAACCGGAATTCGCCAAAATACTAACTTCGCCAATTCAAGCCTAATTATACATCGGACCTCCAAAATCACTTCCGGCCACGCTCCTAAGTCACAAATCATCCCCCGAAGCTAACCGAATCACCGAAAATTACATCCGAGCCCTATAACTCATAAGTCAACATCCGGTTGCCTTTTCCAACTTAAGCCTTATTTAAAGAGACTAAGTGTCTCATTTCTTATCAAAATCAATCCAAATCAACTCTAACACACCACATACCGATAACAAAATATGAAGAAGCATAAAATGGGGAAAAACAGAGCAGTAACACATGAGACGACGGATCGGGTAGTCATACTTTCCTCAACCTCTCCTGTAATAATTCACTTCTACCTAAATTCCCCAAAAACCAGGCTCCTTATTGTAAATTCCTTCTAAAATAAAATATATTTCACCAATGAGTCGTTGAAGGATCTGATAATTAGAGAATTTCCTTGGTTATTATTATTCTATTAATAATCACCTTGGGCTATTTTTATACCAAAAAAATTTAACACATGAGATATATTTAGTAGTTTAATTACAATTACAAAAAACAAAAACAAATAAAAAGACTATTGTCAGGTTTGGCCAGAAGCAGTTGCTTAGGGTTGGGAACTTGGGATGCATATGTCTTTAATATTTTAGGCTTAAACCAGGGAAATCCAACTATTTATCTGCCGAATATTTAGTTTTACTATTCCCATAATTATATCGAAGAAAAATAGTACGCCGACTTGCATAAAATCGAACACTTAACCCTAAGTGAAAAGTCACCTAATATGGAAGTGGGCTCAAGATTTCCGTTTTTTACGGCATCATATTTTTTGACCTATTTAATTTAACTATTATTCCAGTTAACCCTAGACCTGAATATCGGTTTCAATGGCAAAGAAAGTAGAGGTTTCAAGCTCCATGAAAAATTGTCCAATGGTCTATTTGTACGGTTGTACAAACGTTGCACGTGTGTGGTATCGCATTGATGTTGAGTCGTTGCCTTTACTGTCCCGTATAGATACAAATAAACCTAAAACTGAATGCTCTAAGTGCTATGCTATGACGATACGGCCAGATCCTGAGCCCATGCAACTTTCTCCCTTTGCTGAGATGACTTCTGAATATGGACTAAGTTGGACTATTGTTGGTGAAGATATCTACTTTGTTGGAGAGACCAAGTATTCACAAGGGTCGTATTATACTAGACAAGCGTGCTCTAGGAATTTGCTTAAACTCAACACCAAAAATCCTAATTCTGGCTGGAAAATCACATCTTCTTTCAGGTATGATACCCAGTTTCCACCCTTTGTCGCTTCGATAGGTAGGAAATTGTACGTTCTTGGAGGCCGCACTCCAAGGAAGGAATCCCCAGATACGGAGATTTACTGGGGCGAAATTTACGACCTCGATTCGAAAGAGTGGGAAGTGATGGAACTGGATATCAGTACTTTTGGTGTTGTAATTGATTCCAGTTGCCATGTTGTGGAAAAAGAAGGTGAACAGACAAGAATCGTATTGTTCATTTACAGTATAGAAAGTTTGTTGTTTTACAATGTAAACACCAATGAATTTCTCATTGAAGACCATCCCTCTTTGTATTTAAGTCGTCCAAATCCAGAAAGGCCAGAATTTTGTGGAGGTATTTGGGAACTAAGGGGTAATTTGCCAATGTTGAATAACTCAACATTGTATTGGTTTACCCGCGACCTGTATTTGTATGGATATGATCTTGTTGAAAAAAGATGGTTCCTATCAAAATGTCTCAAAAAGGAACTATGGACAATTCCACCCAAGACTTGGTGGGAATATAGTGATGATCCTAGAAAGCCAATTTTGGTTGACCTCTATAATGGAAAGTTTCTATTGATTTTTCGAAAAGGTGCTGATAAATTGGCAGTGGCAATCCTTACCGTTGTTAAAGACAAAGATTCTTTAAATGTTTTTGTAGAGTCGCTACATACATTACTTGCTGATCCTTCTTGTGATCTGTGTAATGCAATGGTGGTCTGATGCAAGTTTTACAATCAAATTGATTATTAAGCAATGTTTGCTTATTGTACAGTCTTTGAGTAGTGCACAATATTGTGTTAGATGCTTCACAATGAGCCAACATCAGATTAAAGATTTTCAAACTTGATTTGTGACGTGATTTCCGAATAATTTTAAGCGCTTCCCGTGTTCTCTCTCAACTAAAATATAGGTGAAGATCAATCAAACTTTTCTTCTTATCGCACTCAAACTGATAGGAAAAGAGATCATGTACTAACATAAACTAAACAGAATTCACTATCCTAAACTACTCAAGATGGGAAAAAGAAAAAACTTTGATTTCTTACAAAAGTATGCAAGTAAAGCTAATCACTAGTGTGTGGTAGATTACTCATCTTCTTGAGCCGAGGGTCTATCGGAAACAGCCTCTCCGGATTAGGGGTAAGGTCTGCGTACACACTACCCTCCACACACTCCACTTGTGGGATTCAACTGGGTTGTTGTTGTTGTTGTAGTACGTGGTAGATTACATGGTTGCATCTTACTGATACATTTTGACTTGGATTATCAAGGAATCTGCTCTGCTTTACTCATAAGCTGCAGCAAAGATTTAGCTTTTCTTTGGCCCCTATCTGTCCCACTATCAGATATCCCCACTAAATGCTCATACACACCATACTGAAGTGCTGCGAGCATAAGATTTGAATTATGTATGCTTAACCTATGAAGCATAGCCACTGCACATTCCTTGTTCTTTGGAGTGCCATCTCGGATCAGATTAACTAGTGTTTCAGTGAAAGAAAGTTTTCCCATTTCTTGCCTTCCATCTTGATGTGTTGCAAGAAGTAACAGTATAGACAGGGCCTCATCAACCATGCCTAAGTTTTTTTTCTCCAATAATTGAAACAATGGTGATACAATCCCAGCTTCAGTCGCCAAGCTCACATTCTGCTCATTAAAACACAGATTGAAGAGTGCAGTTATCGCATCCTTCTTACCTCTGATTGTCCCATTTCTTAACAAATCTATCAATGGCGGGATGCCGTTAAATGAACCTATAGCTTCTTTGTTTTCATCCAGTATAGATAAGCTAAACAATGCTGCTGCAGAGTTCTCTTTAGCACCATGATTTCCATTCTTCAGTATCTCAATTATGGCTGGAATAGGTTTTTCTTCAGATATAAGTCTCTTATTTGTTTCATCAATCGATAAGTTCAAAAGCGTCGTCACTGCATGTTCCTGAATTCTTGAATCTGGATAGGACAGTAGTTGTACAAGTGGTGGGATTCCTCCACTATTTACTATTGATGTTCTATTTTCTGGATTTTCTTTTGAAAGAATTCTGATTTCTGTCACAGCCTTTCTCTGAACTTCTAAATGACAAGAGGATAGATCTTGAATCAAGGACAAAAACTTTCCCTCACTTTCAACAGAGGGACTCACCGGTTTTTGAGGTGGCTGCTTTTTAGGAAGTTGAAAATTGTTCCTCTCACACCATTGCTGGATTAAATTCTTTAGAGCAAAATTTGGGGTAAATGACAAGTGCTCCAAGCTTTGTCCCGTTTTCGGACATGTTTGGCAATTGGAATCCAGCATCTGCTGTATGTTCTCTCTTTCATATGTCTACAACAGATGAAATTATGGAAAAAAACAATCAGTTATTACCACTTATCTCAGCAACTCAATTGCTAATACACATAGGGATTAACTTGAAAATTCTTCAAACAGATGAAGATTACATGAAAACAGCCTCTTATCATATCTTACACTTAGCTTCTGTGTATTTATTCAATTCTATTTTTTTGGTCTTTTGAGGTATGGGAGCTTGAACAGAAAAATCTCATCTTGGAAGTGGTGAACTCACCTGCCCGGTTGAGACAATAACTGGATCTGTCATAATCTCTAATGTGATTGGACAGAGAAATTCATCTGGAATTGCCAAAGAAGTTGATTTCTCGTGATCTTTAGGCATCAATGCTTCAGTTTCTTCAAGTCCTGCAAACCGTCTGAATTTGTTTAGAAGATCTATGATTTTTTGCGTTCCTTCTGCATGGCGACCTTTTCTTTCTCCAACCACTTTTCGTACTGATATTGTTTCTACCTTTAGTTCCTTAACAGTATGTAAACCTAGCTTGTGTCCTAGTCTGTCTATGCTAGCGCTATCTACGTTCCTGTCATTATTAGTGGACAGTGCAACCATCAGATCCATGGCGAGTTCCATGTCTTGAGTATCATTTCGCGTCTTAGCTCTTCTAAATTGCACTCTCAGTGACTCCACCTGAAAACATGTTTATTAGGTAAATCTCTTTGAACATTTGAGCACATTATATAGCGGCATTTGTACTAAAATATTCATTTCCTTGAAAATGTTAGACCCTATTTTTGGTTTCATTCTTGCAAATATGTATGCCAAACCTAAACTAAAGCTCAACAATTTTGGATGACGTTATATGAATCCTCACTGACCATGTCGATCCATTTAAGCTCATGTCAAGCCGATATTACGTCCTCACTATGTGTAATGTTAGACACAATTTGGTTTCTGTTCTTTGGGGCAAAATGGTCTCCAAATACACTATCTAGCATTATACATCAGCTGTGCTCAAGTATGTATGAGCAGTGCGAAAAAAGATTTAGCTCAAGTATGTATAAACAGCGGCGCAAAAATGAATCATGATTTAGATTGTATATATCAGGTATGTACCTGTTCTTTCTCTTCATCTGAAATTCCAAGTTCATCATAAGGCATGCCCTCCAGAGCCTGACTTAATCTTTCATACACAGAATGAAATCTTCCCATAACAGCTTCACTTTCTAAGGCCTGCATAAATGTAAATAAAACAAATAAATTCACACAATTCATTACACTCCCAAAATCAGAGTTGATTTTGATATAATGATGATATAATTAATTGGAAAAAAAGGGGGTTAATTATTACCAAGTAAATTTTGCTGCCACAATAGCAAGTTTTTAACAATTTTTTGGCAGAAGAAAATGCCTTCTTCAATTTCATCAAACATTCGATACCCGATTCAGGGATCTGTCCGTCAAAATCTCTAATCTCTACCAAAAGAGGCAATAAAAGCTTCAATCTTTCAACAAGGTTATGACACTCCTCTCTCTGTGACTTCCTATACTCTTCATATGATCCTACAGTTTGAATCACACCAATAAGTTCGCGAACCAATTCTCTTTTGTCTTGAGGACTTGTTTGGCAGCTCGATCCAAATTCTTCCTCCACTGTAACCGCTTCTTCATGCTTGTGCTCTCGTGTCTTCGCCATTTAATTATGCCTCTAAATCAAACATCGAAAAATTACAGCAGGGGTACTTGAAGTTTACGGATTTCTACAACAATCCCAAGTTAATATTATGAAATAATTGTTAGGATATACTATAAACCATGCGTATTGTTATAGTATTCTTTATGGAACAATTGTTTATTTATTTATT
>MU707663.1:0-11439 GCA_026770625.1 Nicotiana glauca
AATTAACTCAACAAGGATTTGGGATGGACCCATGAGAATGGTAGTCCCAAGTAACGGGTTAAACCTCGAGAGAGTTACTACCCTAGTTGAACCATTAGTTGCTTGGGCAAATTAACCTACCCAATTGGTCTCGAGAAAGTCAATTGGGCAAAATCACTCTCTCTACCGAGAGGTGTGAGAGTGAATGCTAGGTGCAATGGTTATCCATATTTCCCTCAATTATCATCCTTGCATTAGAATTCTATACCCGTTAATTGGTCACCTAGGCAAGTGCTACAATCCTAGTGCTTTTCTCTTATTGCATACGAATAGCATCATTACTTAGCATAATTTAGTTTACAATTGTAGTTGATAAATTTAGTGGATAAACCAAAAATGATAGAAGCAAAATTAGGAGCCAAAACACCTTCCTAGACTTCACAANTGCCCACTCTTCCTAAGGGTTGAGTCCGCACCGATCAATAAGAATACGAGCCCATACAGTGTAGAGCATTCACACATTCCACTCTACTTCCATCATCACTAATATCCATATTAAGAAGCACGACCTCCAGAAGGTCTTCAACATTGATCATGGAACTTGTGTCATCAACTATCACAGCTGTTACAATGTCCACAAATGAACACACCTCAGTGTTATTGGGTTGTCTCATTGATTTGCAAACATGGAAAGCAACTATCTCATCCCCCACATGAAAAGTTAGCTCACCCATTTCAACATCAACCAAAGCCTTCCCCGTTGCTAGGAAAGGCCTCCCAAGAATAATCGGGACTTCAAAGTCCACTTCACAATCCAATATGACAAAGTCAGCCAGCAATATGAATTTGTCCACCCGGAAAAGGACGTTATCAATTATACCCAAAGGCCGCTTCATCGACCGATCCGCCATTTGAAGTCTCATTGAGGTTGGCCTAGGTTGTTCGATTCCCAAAGTCTTGATGACCGAATAAGGCATCAAATTTATGCTAGCCCCTAAATCACAAAGGGCCTTGGCAAAATCCGCACTATCAATAGTGCAAGGGATAGTAAAAGCTCCGGGGTCCTCAAGTTTCAGGGCCATAGAATGCACGATAGCACTCACTTGATGAGTCATCTGAATTGTTTCACACTCCATTGACCTCTTCTTTGTTACCAAATCTTTCATAAACTTTGCATACCCCGATATTTGCTCAAGTGCCTCAACCAAAGGGACATTTATTATGAGGCTCTTCATTATGTCAATGAAAATTTTGAATTGATTGTCACTCTTTTGCTTTGATAACCATTGAGGACAAGGTGGAGGTGGTCTAGGAAAAAATGCCTTGGCTTTGGGCACCATCGGCTCGGGTATATCAATCACGTGTTCCCTAGACGGGTTCACAACATCTTGTGTTTCCACCTCGGCCTCATCAATATCTATCCTCCTTTTGTTGTTCACATTGGTCTCAGCCACATCTTCAACTATCATAGGACATACATCTTCTTGGAACCCAACATCATCATCCACAATTTGATTTCCTTTCGAGGCATGCACATCACCGCCTCTCCCACTTCTTGTTGTAACTACCATCACATGATTATTACCTCCCTTCGGGTTCACTACCGTATCATTTGGTAGAGCACCCTTAGGTCGAGTATTCAACGATTGAGAAATTTGTCCTATTTGCACCTCCAAGTTCCGAATCGAGGTATTGTGGGAAGCCAATTGAGCATCGAAGTCTTGGTTCTTCTTCATCATTTGTTCGAACATCATTTCTATTCTTCACATATCATTACCCAAAGAACTAGACCCTTAAGATTGAAACTGAGGCGGGTTGTTTGGTTGTTGATACATCGGGGGCCTTTGAAAACCTCACCCTCGATTGCCTTGATTTTCATTGTTATTCCACCCGCCTTGACCATTGTTGTTATTCCAATTATTGTTGTTATTTCCATTCCAATTCCCTTGGTTACCCGAATTGTTGTTCCCCCAATTTTTGCCTCCGCCTTGATTGTTGATGTTCCAATTGCCACCACCTTGTTGTTGGTTGTTATTATTCCAATTACCACCGTCTTGTTGATTGCCCCAATTACCTTGGGGACGCCATTATTGATTCCCTTGATTTCCTTTATTCCCATGGTAGTTATTGACATATTGAACTTGTTCGCTTTGATCATCATAGCACTCATTCGGATAACCACCACCATCATTGTTGTTGTCAAATTGCTCACAATTACCATGAGGTTGTTGTTGCCCTATTTGACTCCTTTTCAACATAGAAACACCTTCCATTGCATTGACTTGGAGCGACTTTTGGACTTGTTGCAATTGCGCCATCGCCAATTGATTCATAGTTGTTGTAAGTTTGGCAATAGCTTGGCCATGATCATGCAATTCCTTGTGCAAATGGGTCACCGTGGGATCACCTTGGGGCACATTTCCTCGACTTTGCCATGCCGAAGAGGTGTCAGCCATTTCATCAAGTACATCACATGCCTCTTGGTAAGAAAGTTTCATAAAGTTCCCTCCGGCCAATTGGTTTACAATGCATTGATTCGTTGTGTTGATGCCCCGATAAAAAGTTTGCTGTATCATCGCCTCGGTCATGTCGTTATTAGGGCACTCCTTCACTATTGTTCTATATCTTTCCCATATCTCGTGCAAAGGTTCTATTGGCTCTTGCTTGAAGGCTAGATTTCATCCCGAAGGGCCACCGTATGACTTGGAGAAAAGAACTTGGCAATAAATTTGTCCTCCAATTCATCCCATGTGGTGATAGAATGATTAGGGAGCCTTTCTAACCAATCCAACGCCTTACCCCGAAGAGAAAACGGGAAAAGCCTCAATCTCAATGCATCCTCGGACACGTTTGTTTGCTTTCTACCCCAGCATGTATCTACGAACCCCTTCAAGTGCTTGAAGGCATTTTGATCGGAGGCCCCCGTAAAATACCCTCTTTGCTCGAGGAAGGTCAACATGACATTTGTAATTTCAAAGTTCCCCGCCCGTATTCGGGGAGGAACGATGGCACTCGCATATCCTTGATTCAGGAGGACTCTTGGAGCCACTCTTGGCGGTGGCGAAGGAGGGTATGGAATATTGTTGTTTTCATTTGCATTGGCCTGACGGCCTCTACGTGGAGGTTGACATAATATAGGAATCTCTTCTTAATCAAGATAATCTACCTCCTCCCCCGCATTCACAATGCCAAGAGGGTCATTGGCATTGAGAGCCATTTGTACCTGAGTAATCGACACAAACAAAATTAGTAAATAAGATGTAAAGAAGAGCAACACACAAAGCTACTAACTAGATAGCCAAAAACCATAAGCTCCCCGGAAACGGCGCCAAAAAGTGATCGCAGCCAACTCCCCGCTACTAAAGATTAGGAGAAAAGGGTCGCAATAGATTTTACCTGATTTGAGGGTTGGGATCGAATCCTGAGGGAGCTAGAAGGGAATTCGGGTATCTACTTAGGATAGAGTATGATCTTCTTTTCATTTTTGGATTTTTAAACTACAAAGTACTACTATCAAACTATTGAATTTGAAACTAAATTAAGATACAAGATGATTGCAAGTTGTATCTAATGGGAAGAAAGGCACTAGGGTCGTGACACTACCTAGGTGGCTAATTGATGGGTTAATGTTACTAAGGATAGATTGACATATTTGGGGCTTATGCTATAACCGTTGCACAATTGTACCCACTCTCACACCTCTCGATAGAGAGAGTGATTTTGCCCAATTGACTCTCTCGAGCCAATTGGGTAGTCCAATTAGATCAAGCAACTAGGGTTCAAGTAGGGTAATTACTCTCTCGATATTTAACCCGTTAATTAGGATTATCATTTCTCATGAGTCCATCCCAATTCCTTGTTGGGTCAATTTTGGGGTTATAAACTCTCTTTCTCAAGAAGAGTCAAACCCACAAAGCTTGAATCAGCGTTTGCAACCTCCAATTCTTAATTAAAATAATAAAATCAACCCAAATAGCAAACACCCATAATCAATCTAACCCTAGATGGAAACATCCATCAATTACCCACACTAGGGTTGATCCACAACCCTAGATAATGAGTTTAGTTACTCATGCTTGAAACAGAAAATGAAGAAATAGATGAAAAACTGAACATATTAATTAATTGCTAAATGAAACTACAAGAATATATCGTAAATATAAAGCAAAAGTGCCAAAAATGGCTACAAAATGGATTCTCCCGAGTGCAGCTATCTCTGGAATACAAAACTGACCTAAAAATGGTAAAATGTTCTATTTATACTAGGCTGGAAAAATTGGACAAAAATACCCCCGCGGGGTCAGTGCGGCCGCACAAAATGGACCGCGGCCGCACTGGCTCTTGAACTTCACATTTTTGCTTCTCTGAACTTGAAGATCGTGGACCGCGGCTGCGGAGGCAACTGGCACGGTCCACACTATTTTGACCGCGGGCCGCGTGGCTTGAAACTTAGGATTTCATATCTCTCTGAATCTCTACTCCGTGGACTGCACCAAAAGGTAGTGCGGCTGCGAAGCCTTCACCGCGGACCGCATAATGTCAACCGCGGCCGTGTAGCCTGAGCCCCAGTTTGGCCATGTCTCTTAATCTCCTAGTGCGGCCGCATTCATTTTTGCGCGGTCCGCACTAGGTCCTCTTTCCTCCAGTTCACTTAATCTTTGATACTTGAGTAGGTTTCACTTCTTTTGAGCCGATATCACTTTTTCGATCAAACCTGCAATCAAGCACAGCTGGTGAGCATTTTGGGACTATTTTGTAGCAATTTATAATCAAAGCATAGGCAAGTAGGGGCATAAAACACGTTAAAATTAAATCCCTAGTTATCAACTCCCCCAAACTTAAGCTTTTGCTTGTCCTCAAGCAAACAAAATAATACCCACCCCTAAAAGGAAAATCCAAGTAATTCCAGCTATCCTAAAGTAACCTCAACAAGCATCAACTGGGACTAACAATTGCCCTCAATATGAATGCATCATTAACACATTAAAACTTTGAAAAACTATGGATCAAGTGTGATACAAGAGCATCAAGAATTGACTCATTACATAGAAGAACTCTCTTAATTACTTTAGTCACTGTGGAACCCAAACTCATACATCCTCAACTCTCCCTAAGCAAACCTCACCTTTTAGAGTATAAGCATACAAACTGAGGTTAATGGGGGTTCACTCGTCTCTCTTAAGGAAATGTCACAAGTCCGGCTCTAAGTACCATATGTTTGACCCTCATGTAAGTATCAACTAATGCGAGCGTCATCCAACTCAAGATCATATAGGGCTTTTGTGGAGTCAATATAAAGGCTTTTGGGTAAGGGTAGGATATGTTTTTGTTCAAGTAGGTTCAATCTTCCCTTAATCACTTCTTTTGATTCATTTGGCATAATTCACTTGACTCTTTGAATCATTTCACCTATTCCAAGGGGTTAGAGAGACACATTGTCATTCTTTCTTATGCAATTCAAAACATTTCTCCTTTTTCTACTTTTTCCACGCCTTTTTCACTTTTTATTTTCTTGAATCCCTTTTCATTCTTGTTCACATTGGGTCTTTTTCTTTTTTTTTTCATTGCCTTCCTTTTCTTTTGCTTTTGTACCTTTTACACCTTTGTTTCCTTTCTTGTCTCCCCCCCCCCTCCCCACCCAAATTTAGACTTTGCCATTACTCAAGGGAAGATGTGGGTGCCAAGAGAGGGTAGAATTTAGAATGGGTATAGGATTGTAGTATTGGTTCTTGAAAAAAGAAGGTTAAAGGCTCAAAAGGGGTTAGCTAGGGATTATCTCATAGATAGGCTATGGAATTGTGCAAACAATCATTTGGATCAAGGAGAGCCTATAATCACTTCTCAAGTTGAATTTTACTCAAAATTTCGCCTCAACAAACATTCGGGGCAAGTTCTAGACCATTGGCTCGGAACTCAGACTCAAGATTCGATTTCTCACCACACGCACTCAAGGATCGCTAAAGACATAGAGTCGGAGTCCCACAACAACCTTAGATACGATTGACCACACAATAGTCCCGAAAGACCACATGATGTTTGTTTGGTCAACACAAGAGTCTCAAGGCCACTACTTTCACCATCCTAAACACAACCACTTGTCATTGCCCATGGGATCAAAGGAAAATGTGTTAGGCCCAAGTGAATCTATGTTTGAGGTACCCTTAACTATAAACTACTAAAAACAAAAGAAAAATAAAAAAAACGGAGTCAAACCCTTAAGAAGGTTGTCACATCATCTATCATTGGGAAGAGTCACCCGCTTCACACAATACTCCACCCTTGGACTGAACCGTGGCATTAAGAAAACCAAGGTTTTATTGAAAGCGCCAAAAATGAAACAAAAAGGCTACGAGACTATCTACTAAGCTAAAAATGAAAAAATTGTACGAAAATAGGAAATAGAATGAATATTTACAATAGGGGATTAGAATATACAATGGGGGATGAATATATACAAAAATATAACTTTATATACAGACCAAAGAGAGAATAAAAGGTACGATAAAAGTAGCTAAATGTAAAGTTATATACAGACCAAAATAGAAAATCAACAGAAATATAAACTACGTCAACTAATATATACAGTCATCAAGATAAAAAGTAGGGCGCACCCCCACGAATAAAAGCTTCCATTGTCCCCAATGCTAACTATCAAATAAGCATCAAAAATCACAAAGAAAGGACATAGGAGCTCCTTAAGCTTGGTCCGTCTACATGGGATCATCAGTGGTCCCCGGGTCCTCTGTATGTGTGGGAACCTGAGACTAGTTCATGGTCTCCTGCTCCTTAACTGCTGGGACTGGGGCCTGTTCCTAGACATCATGTGGCAAACTGGAGGAGACCTCCTATGGGTCTGCCATCTCAATAACCAAATCAGTTGTACTGGAGAGCTTACTCTTCTTCCTTGGAAGCCTGGGTGCCTGCTCCTGTTGTGGCTCTGCTACTGGTGCTGTTGCTGGGGTTGGGTCCCCGAATAGCAAGTCTAGAGGCATCTGGTCTGCCAATAGCTTGTCCACATCTGCCCAGAGCTCTTTCACGGACTCCTTGGAGACCCGTGATCTCCTCATCTTCTTGTGCTCCTTGGCAAGCTCCTTTAGAGCCTTGCCATGTGAATCCACTGCCTTAGACAAAGCAGTTCGTGTCTTTATAATCTTTTCCTGGTTCTCCAGGAGCTTCTTCAATATGTCCTCAATGGACTGAGGAATTTGAGCTATCTGAGGTGATAACGGGCCTCAATGGTAGAAGACAATGTAGACAACTTGGATGTCACAGCTGACATCCAATTGTTCAAACTGGACAGTGTCTGGCTCAACTGATGGGCAGTGAAAGGATGAGCCTGGGAAGATGGAACCCCCGGTCCAGCTGAAATACGGGGACCAGCAGGAGACGAAGGTCTTAGAGGCAAGTCATCAACTGTGGTGGTAGCATGCAGGGTGGAAGGCTCAGTAGAAGGCTCCACCATAACTGTCTCATCAGACTGGCTAGTTGGGGCAAAGGCAGGTGGCTTGTAGCTCTTGTCCAAGAGTAAGGAGCCACAAGTTTGGCTTTGACATCATATCTCTTATCCTCCACCTCTAGGTCCCCGAAATACATTGTGAGAGTGTTGGGAAAAGGATAATTCTGTTCATTCTCAAGCCTTACTATAGAAATGATGCGGGACATAACATTGACCACGTTGATAGGGTAACTCGCTATAATAGATGCAACAAGAATATCCCGGGGAAGTGGAATAGTCTAATCATGGGTAGTGGGGTCAAGTCGACTGCACACAAAAGTCAACCACCCCCTCGCCTCAAAGTTGAAGGTTTTCCGGAATATTTTGGTCCCTGCTTGCAACCACTCCGGAACAGTACCTGGGACTGCCAAGTACTGGGCTAATCTTTGACGGACTCCCTCACCCATCTCTCACTTGGCCAGATAGAGAGACTCATCTTCCTTCATGAACCCCAAATACTCATTCAATGATTTCCCGTTAAACAATACCTTTTTGTTTCTAACCTTGGTCACCTTAGTACCCTTGATGATGTGGGTCACATTACAATAGAATTCCCTTACCATGTGCTCATTTGCATCAATACACTTATCCATGAAACACTCCCAGCCTACTCTAGTTCTAAACTCCCTCTGCACATTAGGGTTGTAGGGTAAGAGGTCATTGTCAATGAAGCTACTCTTCGGTATCAAGTGCCTCACTGGCCACCACTCCCTAAACTTGTGATAGGCAACCTGGCTCACAAACTTGTCTTCCCACACTGCAAGTCCTCTAGTTCGGGAAATGCCTCCAACCTGAGGCTCACCACCTTCATCACCTTGTACCTCCTTCTCACCTCCGCTTGCACTCTCCCCATATATGAAGTTGTGGGGGAGGTGGAGTCGTTCCCACTACCAGCTGCTGACTCATTAGAGGAATCAGAAACTACATTTACCGGCCTCTTGATAGTAGGTGATGTTAGAAGGGTATCAGTTAGTTGGAAGGGGTTGGTTATGTAAGTTGGGGCTGAGTCTGAGTATATGTCCTTGGATGGCACATACTCACTCCTCGAGGAATAGGAAGCAGTTTTATCTGCAACTTTTATCAGTTTTTGGGTCTTTTTTATGTTCTCCTGAGCTTGGGTAGTGAGTTTTGCTACTCTCTTGCCTTTGCCCCCTCGGAAGGAACCACCTCTCCCAGGTTGTTGTAATCCCTTGCCGCCTCTTTGTTTAACCATTATATGCAAGCAAACACATCTAACATTGTTAGTTTAATCACAAGCATTGAAACAGGCATTGAAATGGAATTGCAGAAAGCAGATGAAAAGTTGCAGGATTAGTTGCTGACATGGCATCGTGGCCCACACAAATAGGAGAGCGGCCGCGTTGGAGGCACCGCGGACCGCGCAAAGGTGACCACGGGCTGTGCTGGGCAAAGGCCCAGAATATCATCTCTTTGAATCTCCCCACCGCGGTCCTCACAAAATGGGGTCACGGTCGCTGTAGGCCAGCGCGAACCACATAAAAGTGCAATGCGGCCGCGCTGGAACAAGTCGGCTTGCACTCATATGAACACCGCGGTCCGCAGAGGAAGGCAACGCAGACCGCATCAGGGCACCGCGGACCACGCTAAGGCGACCACGCCCGCGCTGAGTCAATTTCACGGGCACCAAATTAGGGTTTCAATATTTTTGCAAACTTATTAAAATTTTCCACCTACTTTGTCCTTACTCAGTTTACCCATTGATTAGGCATATCAAGTACACAAATCCAGCATTAAATACTACCCTACGCTAACAATTAAATGAAAAAGAATAAGTCACGAGAAGAAAGAAGAAGCTAAAGACTACTTGGCAAGCAAATAAAATGAAAATATGAAATTAATCAATCTAAAATGAATGAAATGTTACCAGATTTGTGAAAATTATATGCAATTAATCCAAGCAAGCAAGAATTTCGAGCAGTGAGAGTATGAACAGTAGTTTTAGGGCTCTGAGGATTCAAATTTCAAAAAGCATAAACTGAGGCCCTTGGGCTCTATTTATAGAAAATGTTGTGGGCCCCATACTCACCAACCAGTGCGGCCGCACAAAGTCGACCGCGGACTGCGCTGCATTTGTTCACATGAAGTTTCAGAAGATGACCTCCTTGGACCACACAAAAGCAGACCGCGGCCGCGGAGGTCCACCGTGGACCGCACTAAACGCAATACGGCCGCGGTGAGTAGCTTCAGAGAGAACATCATTTAGCCCATGTCAATGCGGTCCGCACAATATGTACTGCGTCCACACTGGCAAACTTCAGAGACTGTGCAATTTTTCCAACTTGTTTTGCACTGCATCAATACAATCCCTGCAACATCTCACAACCCAATCAGCTCAAAAATCCTAAACTACAAAAAAAAGACATGGGTTGCCTCCCAAGAAGCGCCTGATTTAATGTCGCGGCACGACGTGAGTTACTAACACATCATTTGAAATGAACCACAGCCACCACGTGGCTATCATCAATCTTCCCAAGATAATGTTTGAAACGGTGCTCATTCACCCTAAAGACTTTATCATTTTTGTTCTTCAAATCTAGGGCACCAAATGGGGTTACACATACAACTTCAAATGGCCCACTCCACTTTGATTTTAGCTTTCCAAGAAACAACCTTAGACGGCAGTTGAACAAGAGGACCAAATCACCAACCTTGAACTCCTTTCCACGAGCATATTTGTCATGTGAGTACTTCATCTTGTCCTTATACAAGGACGAACTAGAGTATGCATGGAACCGGAATTCATCAAGTTCATTTAGTTGTTCTACGCGAAGATTGGCCGCAATATCCCATTCAATATTAAGCTTCCTCAAGGCCCATATAGCCTTATGCTCCAATTCCACCGGTAGGTGACATGCTTTCCCAAGCACTAAGTAGTACGAAGACATACCAATTGGGGTCTTGTACACGGTCCGGTAGGCCCATAGAGCATCATCTAACGTTTTGGACAAATCGGTCCGATTTTCATTGACAGTTTTGGACAAAATGCTCTTGATTTCTCTATTTGATACTTCAACTTGGCCACTCGATTACGTATGGTAAGGTGTAGAGACTTTATGGTTAACACCATACTTGGAGAGCAAGGTATAAAAATCCGTATTGCAAAAGTGCGAACCACCATCACTAATGATTGCCTGGGGTGTACCAAACCTTGTGAAGATGTTCTTTTTAAGAAATGCCAGCACACTCCTAGCTTCAATGTTGGGCAAGGCTAATGACTCAACCCATTTTGACACATAATCCACTGTAACTAGAATGTAAGTGTTCCCACATGAGCTAACAAAAGGACCCATAAAATCAATACCCCAAACATCGAAGATGCCAACATCAAGAATCGTGTTAAGGGGCATCTCGTCTTTCTTGGAAATCTCTCCCGCTCGTTGGCATTGATCATATCTTTTTACCAAATAACTAGCATCCTTAAACAAAGTTGGCCAATAGAACCGCAACTCAAAACCTTTGAAGCCTTCCTCACCCCTCCATGATGGCCAACATAGGGGGAGGAGTGACAAGCCTCCATAATGCTCAATTGTTCACATTCTGGGACACACCTTCTAATCAGGCCATCCGTGCAAATTTCAAACAAGTACGGATCATTCCAATAAAAATTCAAGATATCACATTTGAGTTTCTTCCTTTGGTTGGAAGAATGCTCACATGGGACAGTTCTGGTCACAATGAAATTGGCAATGTCCGCAAACCATGGCATGTCACACATTGACAAGGAGAGAGGTTGCTCGTCGGGGAATGTATCATTTATCTCAAAGCCGTCACATGGCCTCCCTTCTTCCTCCAACCGGGACAAATGGTCTGCAACTTGGTTCTCACTTCCCTTCCGGTCCACTATTTCTAAGTCAAGTTCTTGAAGAAACAACACCCATCTCATCAATCTTGCCTTGGAATCCTTCTTGGTCATCAAATACTTAAGGGCGGCATGGTCCGTGTGC
>MU707666.1:7152-40843 GCA_026770625.1 Nicotiana glauca
GACCCGGAAGAAGTTTGATGCTATTTGGGTCATTGTTGATAGGCTGACCAAGTCAGCACATTTCATTCATGTTGCCACCACCTATTCATCGGAGAGACTTGCTGAGATCTACATCCGAGAGATTGTTCGCCTTCATGGTGTGCCGACGTCCATCATTTCGGATCGGAGTACGCAGTTTACCTCGCGCTTTTGGAGAGCAGTTCATCAGGAGTTAGGTACCCAGGTTCAGTTGAGTACAGCATTCCATCCTCAGACAGATGGTCAGCCCGAGAGGACTATTCAGATATTGGAGGATATGCTCCGAACCTGTGTTATTGATTTTGGAGGCTCTTAGGACCAGTTTCTACCTTTAGCAGAGTTCGCCTACAACAACAGCTACCAATCCAGCATTCAGATGGCTCCTTATGAGGCATTTTATGGTAGGCGATGTCGTCTCCAGTTGGATGGTTCGAGCCGGGAGAGACACGGTTATTGGGTACAGATTTACTCCAGGAGGCTTTGGATAAGGTCAAGATCATTCAGGACAGGCTTCGTTCGGCTCAGTCGCGGCAAAAGAGTTATGCGGATCGCAAGGTTCGAGATGTAGCTTTCATGGTTGGTGAGCGAGTATTGCTTCGTGTATCGCCTATGAAGGGCGTGATGAGATTTGGGAAGAGGGGCAAGCTTAGCCCTAGGTCCATTGGGCCATTTGAGATTCTTGATCGTGTGGGAGTGGTGGCTTACAAGCTTGCCTTTCCACTTAGCTTGTCAGCCGTGCATCCAGTGTTTCATGTGTCTATGCTTCGGAGGTATCACGGCGATCCTACCCACATGTTAGATTTCAGCACTGTCCAGTTGGACAAGGATCTGTCCTACGAGGAGGAGCCGGTGGCTATTCTAGACCGGCAGGTTCAACACTTGAGGTCGAAGAGTTTTCCTTCAGTGCGTGTTCAGCGGAGACGTCAGCCTCCTGAGGCATCGACTTGGGAGTCCGAGTCTGATATGCGGAGCCGTTGCCCTCATCTATTTCTTGACTCAGGTACTTCTTTATTTTGTCCGTTCGAGGAGAAACAATTGTTTTAGAGGTGGAGAATGTGACGACCCAAAGGGTCATCACCGTATTTCTCCCTTTCTCCGCACTTCCAAGGCTTTGGAAACCTCGCTGGTGGTTACCTCAATTTGCGTGCGTAGTTCGGGCGCAAATCCAGAAAGTTTTTATGTTAAAATATGTGAATTCTGTGAAAAATTTGAAGAATTTTGATATTAATATTGATATAGTTGACTTTGGTCAACATTTTGGGAAAACAAACCCGGACCCATGATGTGATGGTCTCGGGAGGTCCGTAGAAAAATATGGGACTCAGGCATGTGCCCGGAGTCGAAATTCGAGGTCCAGAACCCTGGTAAAAGAATTTTTCTGTTAAATTGTTTTCTGAAATTATTAAGGAAAAATGGAAATGAAATATTGAGGATCGGGGTTGCATGCTGCAATGGTATTGAAATATTGAGGATCGGGGTTGCACGCCGCAACAGTATTGAAATATTGAGGATCGGGGTTGCACGCCGCAACGGTATTGAAATATTGAGGATCGGGGTTGCACGCCGCAACGGTATTGAAATGTTGAGGATCGGGTTGCGCGCCGCAACGGAGTATAGATCAAGTATATTGATTTGTATGTAGGGTTTTCCAGTCTTTTCCTTATCGTTTGTTATTGTACGGTTTCATTTCTTACCCGATGATTTCTATTTAAACTGTTGTACCCCATAGTATGCTCCCCTCCCTCTTAGTTATTTAAATTTGTGTATTTCCTGTTATTGCACGTATATCTGTACAGGTTAATTATGATAGGTCCTGTCTAGACTCGTCACTACTTCGCCGGGGTTAGGCCGGGCACTTACCAGCACATGCGGTCGGTTGTGCTGATTCTACACTCTGTGCTCTTTTGCGCAGATACAGGTTTCGGACAGCAGTAGCAGTAGTAGTTCGAGTTTTGGCATTCCGTTCAGCGAGACACCGAGGTAACCTTGCAGGCGTCCGCGGGACCCGGCGTCTCTTCTATCTTTTTATTCAGTCTGTTATCTCATGTATTCGAGACAAACAGTTTATATTTCTTTCGAACGGTTGTGTTTAGTAAATTCTTAGTAGTTTGTGAGTAGTGACACCAGATACTGGGTAGAGGTGTATTTTGAAATTTCCGCATTTCCGTTTCCAGTTAAGTAAGTATTATAAGTCTTCCGCCTTGATTATTATTTTACATTATTATAATTATTTAAATGAAAACAGTAGAAATGTTGTATTGTTTGGCTTACCTAGCTCTGACAGTAGGCGCCATCACGACTCCCGATGGTGGGAAATCTGGGTCGTGACAAAATTGAACACATTGTCTGGGTCTGCGGCAGGAATGCGATCCGCATACACATTTTGCAATCGCATAAGGCACCGCAGAACTGCCCTTTACAAAATCCTAAGGAAATTATTCGACAATTATACACTTCGCATATTGGTTATGCGATCGCATAATCAACCGCATAGTTGACCTCAAATTTGACCAACACACTGACTCACTCTGCGGCGGATATTTGGTCCGCATACCTGATATGCGACCGCGTTCTCTACCGCATAATCGCACTTTTCTGGAAAACTTTAATTCTTGACTTTTTAATGCAAAATTTGGCACTACGAGCTTTTGAGTTTTTGGGTAGAAATTTTCATGGGGCCTTACATCCTCCCCCACTTAAGATCATTCGTCCTCGAATGAGGATCAAGGTTCACTTATTTGCAGTCTTCATGCAATCTTCTGCCTTTTTACAACCTAAAACATATTAATTGTCTCCAAATTTGGCTAACTACCTAAATATCAAAAAAATTTGCCAGAGTTTCCTTTGTATTTAGGCCTATCCACCTGTCCGAGAGCCCCAGAAACATATCCTAACAGCATAAACATATTCCATAGACATAATATAACTTGTACCACATTAACCATGGTCGTATAGGCAACATATATAACTAAAATGGAATAGTTTTACGTAGATTAAATCAAAAGATAAGAGTTTATAGGAACCAAATTCATAAGAGCTATTACATGACTATTCAAACAAATGTGGGTACTTCTTTTTCATTTCATCCTCGGCTTCCCAAATGGCTTCCTCAACTTGCTCGTTCCACCATAATACCTTCACATATGCAATTTCCTTATTTCTCAATTTCCGAACTTGCCTATCAAGAATGGAAACTGGAACTTCTTCATACGATAGTTCTTAATTAACCTCAATCATTTCAACTGGCACGATAGCGGACGGATATCCCACTACCTTTCTTAACATAGACACATGAAAGACCGAGTGTACCAATGACATGTCGGGTGGCAGCTCGAGCCTTTATGCCACCTGACCAATCCTCTGAATGATTCTGTATGGTCCGATATACCTTGGACTCAATTTTAACTTCTTTCCAGACCGCATGATACCCTTCATAAGGGAAACCTTCAAAAATACCCAATCATCTTCTTTGAACTCTAAATCTCTGCGACGAA
Source organism: Nicotiana glauca (assembly GCA_026770625.1). Classification (NCBI taxonomy): domain Eukaryota; kingdom Viridiplantae; phylum Streptophyta; class Magnoliopsida; order Solanales; family Solanaceae; genus Nicotiana; species Nicotiana glauca. The sequence continues at coordinate 10,665 of MU707666.1, forward strand.
CATCCGAGTAAGACTTTTGGCGACTCTAAGCAGTTTTCAACCTCTCCTTAATAATTTTGACTTTCTCCATCGCTTGATACACGAGGTCCAGCCCTATCAATTTCTCTTCTCCAACCTCGAACCCCTCAATGGGAGACCTACATGTCCTAACATACAACGCCTCGAATGGTGTCATCTGGATGCTAGCATGGAAGATGTTTTAAGCAAATTCTATGAACGGCAAATGGTCATCCTAGCTATCCTTAAAATCAAGAGTACAAGCACACAACATGTCCTCAAGCGTCTGAACGGCAAATGGTCATCCTAGCTATCCTTAAAATCAAGAGTACAAGCACGCAACATGTCCTCAAGCGTCTGAATAGTCCGATCTGCTTGCCTATCGGTTTGAGGATGAAAATTTATGCTAAGATTTACCTACGTACCTAAACCTTGCTGAATCTTCTTCCAAAAGTTCATTGTGAATTGAGCACCTCGATCTAAAATGATCGAGACTGGACTGCCATGCAACATGACTATTTCCTTGATATACAACTGAGCATACTATTCCGTTGTGTCGGTAGCTTTAACTGGCAAGAAGTGCACTAATTTTGTGAGTCCATCCATGATTACCCAAATTGAGTCGAACTTGCGCGGAGTGCGCAGCAACTCTACCACAAAATCGATGTTAATCATTTCCCATTTCCACATTGGAATTTCTATGCTTTGAGCCAATCTACCGGGCCTTTGATTTTTGGCCTTCACTTGCTGACAATTCAGACATTTTTCCACAAAGTCCGCCACATCCTTCTTCATGTTGTTCCACCAATAAATCTCCTTGAGATCATGATACATTTTCATAGAACCTGGGTGCACGAAATACCTAGAAGTGTGAGCTTCTGCTATGATCCTTTTCCGAAGACCGTCAATATCAAGAACACATAGGCGGTCTTGGTACCGTAGGGTACCATCATTTATGCCTAAGGAAAAGGCTGTGGTTTTGTGTTTATGAATCCCCTCCTTCAGTTGTGCTAACAACGGATCGTTGAATTGCTTCTCTTTTACTTCCGCCACAAGCGATGATTCAGCCCTATTCTGCACAATTACTCCTCCTTCATTAAAGTCTGCAAGGCAAACTCCCAAGCTAGCTAATTGGTAAACATCCACGGCCAACAACCTCTAATATTCCTCCAAATGAGCCAATCTCCCCATATATTTTCAACTAAGAGAATCTGCTACAACATTAGCCTTCCCCAGGTGATAGAGAATATCAATGTCATAGTCCTTGAGTAACTCTAGCCATCTTCTTTGTCTCTGATTCAACTCCTTCTGTTTGAAAATATATTGAAGGCTCTTGTGGTCCGTAAATGCATCCACATGCACCCCATACAAATAATGATGCCAAATCTTTAGCGCGAATACCACTGCTGCAAGCCTAAGTCATGAGTTGGATAGTTCTTTTCATGATTCTTGAGTTGCCTAGAAGCGTAGGCTATAACCTTGCCATGTTGCATTAACACACACGCAAGCCCGATCCTCGAAGCATCGCAATATACCAAAAATCCCTCGGTACCCTCCGGCTAACACCGCTGCCGAAGTCAATCTCGATTTCAATTCTCAAAAACTCATTTCACAAGCATCCGACCATTGGAATTTAACTGCTTTATGCGTCAATTTGGTCAATGGAGAGGCAAGAGTAGAAAACCCCTCCACAAATCTCCTGTAGTACCCAGCCAAACCCAAGAAAGTGTGAATCTCCATTGGAGTGGTAGGTCTAGGCCAATTCTTCACTACTGCAATCTTTTGAGGATCAACCATAATCCCTTCCCTAGAAACTACATGACCTAAGAACGCGATAGATTCAAGCCAAAGTTCACATTTTGAAAATTTTGCATATAATTGATGTTGCTGAAGAGTCTGCAAGACTTCCCTGAGATGGTTAGCATGGTCCTCCCAACTTCGAGAATATACGAGAATATCGTCAATGAACACTATCATAAAGAAATCTAGAAACGGCTTGAAGACTCGATTCATAAGATCCATGAAAGCTGCCGGGGCATTTGTTAGCCTAAAAGTCATCACCATAAATTCAAAGTGCCCATACCGAGTCCTGAAGGTTATTTTTGGAATATACTGCTCCCTTATCTTTAATTGATGATACCCAGACCGCAAGTCAATCTTTGAGAAACACGTAGCACCTTGCAATTGGTCAAACAAGTCATCTATTCTTGGCAGAGGGTATTTGTTTTTGATTGTAACCCTATTGAGTTGTCGGTAGTCAATACACATCTGCAAAGACCCATCTTTCTTCCTTAAAAACAAGACCGGTGTGCCTCACAGTGACACTCGGCCGGATGAAACCCTTTTCTAGTAAATCCTTCAATTGTTCCTTTAGCTCTTTCAGTTATGCCGGTGCCATTATGTAAGGTGGAACTGATATAGGCTGCATGCCTTGTATCACATCGATCCCAAAATCAATCTCCCTGTCTGGTGGAATCCCAGGGAGCTCATCTAGAAAGACATCTGGAAATTCATTCACAACTGGTACCGACTCAAGGCTAAGCGCCTCAGCATTGGTGTTCCTAACATGGACTAAATTATATATATACCCCTTCTTGATCATCTTCACGGCCTTTAGGTAAGAAATAAACTAACCTCTCGGTACTACATTATCTCCCTCCCATTCAATAATAGGCTCATTAGGAAATTCAAGCCTCATGGTTCTAGTCCGACAATCAAGTTTGGCAAAGCAGGAATAAAGCCAATCCATCCTTATTATTACATCAAAATCAACCATTCCTAATTCAATAAGATCGATCGTGGTATCCCTACCCCGTACCGTAACAACACAACCTCTATAGACTCGAGCAACCGTAATAGACTCACCCACCGGTGTAGACACTGAAAATGGCTCGTGAAGCTGATCCGATTCTATCCCAAATTCCATAGCAACAAAAGGGGTAACATAGGACGAGATGGAACGGCGGTCAATAAATGTATACACATCATGAGATTGGACAGTCAGAATACCTTTAACAATATCTAGAGAAGCCTCTGTGGTCTGGCAACCACTCATAGCATAGAATGGCTGGGTCCCCCTGAACTCTACGCACCACCCTTAGTTGCACCATGCCCTGCGGGTGCTGGGGTGTCTCGAGCTGGAGAAGGAGTTAAAGATGTAGCATCTGCTGGACTGGATGGATGTGCTGTGCCCCTACCCGCTCCCTAGCGGGATACACAACAATGCCTCTGAATATGACCCCTCATCCTATATCTATAGCATATAGGTAACTCCAAATAGAAAGTCCCTAAGTGCATCTTCCCGCACCTGGGGCACGGGAATCTCTGCTGCTGTTGGGACCTCTCTCCTAACCGACCCCGCTGATGGGATCCCCTATTGCCCTGACTGGGCCTAAAATGACTCCACTGCTGCTGGCTCGGCCCTGATAGCGGTACACTGGCTGAAGACTATGCAACAGACAGGGAAGGCCCTGATGATCCCCCTAAAAGTTGATCTTCCCCCACCTAGTAACTCTCCCACGTTTCCAGTAGATCGGGCCTTGTTGTTACCCTCTCTCTCCATGTTGTTCTTCAATTTACGGTTCTCTGTGGCCTGAGAAAATGCTACCATCTTCCCATAATTCATGTCAAAATTCAATGCAGCTGTAGAAGACTCATTAATAGTCCAAGAATTAAGCCTCTGAACAAATCGGCGTACCCTGGCCTCCATTGTGGGCAACCTATGAATGGCATACTTGGAAAACTAAGAAAACTCCATGTGTTACTCCCACACACTTCTGTTACCTTGTTTCAAGTTTTCAAACTCTACTACACAGGCTTCCCTTGTCTCGACAGCCAGGAAACGGTCTATAAATGCATCGGCACACTTGTTCCACCTCGCCGGAGAGCGTCCCTCCTTACGGGAATCTTCCCACAACTCAAACCACGAATAGGACACCCCTTTCAGACGGTAAGCCTCCAACTCTACTCCCTCTTTCTCAGTTGCACACATAACCCTGAGGGTCTTGTGCATCTCATCAATAAAATCCTGAGGGTCCTCTTCTAGATTGGCACCCGTAAACACTGGAGGGTCTAACTAAAGAAATCTATTCACCCTGGAACTGGTGGAATCCCCTTGCTATCTAGATGAATTGGGTGCAAAATTTGACCTCTAGGCATGAGAGGCCACTAGATGGGTCAGCATCTGGATAGCTCCCCTAAGATCCCCATCAGAAGTACCAGTATTGAAAACTAGGGCTGGAGGCGGGACAGAGGTACCAATAGGAGGGATAGTGGTACCCTTCACAGGTGTAGGAACTGGGGTAGTATGCTCTGGAATAGAAGAATCTGGCAGAGTGATAGCAGGACAGCTACCCTCACCCACAGTATCAAGCAGTGAATCATCAGCCACTCCTGAAGTGGCATTAGCATTGGCTTCCTGGGCAATCATCGTTTTCTTCTTAGGTGACATTTACTTAGAGATAGAACAATGAACTAATTAGAGAGGGAACCATTTCACCGCACGATCCAGAATATCAAAGAAGGGTGTTATTCCTAAATGCCCAAGTAGCCTCCAACTTATAGATGTGTTCGACTACACGCCGATAAGAAGGACTCTACTAGACACAGTTCCGAGACAACCTAGAATGCTTTAAAACCTTAGACTCTGATACCAAGTTTTTCATGCCCCAACCTTGGGAGGCGCGACCAACGCTGAATCGAGTGAACCCAACTGAGCAAACCTTATCAAACCCTTCCTACCACACTCGATACGAATAAGGAAACCATGCTCCCATTTATTTATATACATGAGGAAAGATAGTGCTTCCTACATTGCTAGTTCATCTTAAATCACAACATTAAACTATCGATAAGTTCTAAGAGACCACACAATTACATTTTAGAGAAGCGAGAATTAGGATTACAACACAGTTCGTAGGCCCATCCAACGCCCGTACATAACCCGCATTTATGTTTACGGAGCCTCTAAGGATGTAAAAGACAAGACAATCTCGGCAACAAGGCCCCGGCTATACCTTAAAAGTAGAATTCTACAACAAAAGATGTGCAATATAACCCTTTAAAGGAGAAAGAGTCTCACCAAGACTTCGAGAAGGAGGTAATCCGCTACACGCGATCGACACTATCTGCAATGGAGCCACCTATATTCATTTAAACAAATGTAGCGCCCTCGGCAAAGGGACGTTACTACCATGAAATAATACTAGTATGTATAACTAAACACCACCTAGTTAGAAAGAACTTTCACACCAAACATAAAGAAATCACAAGTATAACTCAATAGCTTTAAGCGATCACAACATTATCAATATAGAAGGATCATGCAATTTTTCACATTATGTTTCCATAGCCTTTAGTGTGGGGCATTTTATATTGTTCATCCTTGTTCGCTATACCACTGCTAGCTTGAGCGGAGTCCGATTTTGACCCGATCGGCTAGGCTGCCTCATTTGAGACATACACTTCAATCACAATCTCTCTTCCCTTTTTATCTGGGGTTCAATATCAATATATTACCACCATGTGTGCGGCATGGCGTCCGATATTAGCCTGATCGGCTAGGCCGCCTTACCAAGGCATTTCTTTTTTAAATCAATCGTCTCAATTCAACCTTTGTTTCACATATATCGTTCCATAGGCACATGGGGCCACAACTATCATGTTATCTATTTAGAACTAGGCCACATTTCACATCATTCCCAATTTCAATGTTGGTTTGTAATTCAAGATAATAAGTGCACACAAGAACAGTTAAAATTGTAGGCATAGAAGAGACTTTACAAAGATGGCACAACATATGCAACTTCGATTTCAATTTAAGGTCTAAGCATTTCAATTCATGATCCATAATCCTTGCACCTTTTCGAGTTATCAAGAATAGCATATTGATCATATTGAGACATACTTTCTATGGATATGAGGTTGCAACACCAATTCAAGTGAAATAACAATCAATACAACAATTCAATTTTAATCTTACTGTATTCACACAATCACCGATAAAGCTTAATTTCTAAAAGATGGGGTTTTAGCCATACATACCTCAACTAAGCTTTCCTTAATCCTATAACGTTCTAGAATGTTCTCACTTAAATATCTTTAAGCAATATAGCACAATTCAACTCCTAATCAGGAAAAGATCATAATCTAGGCTCTCTTGAGTATTTTATCGAGCATTTAGTGTTCATTAAGTCCTTATGGTTCTTTTATGCAAGATTACAATAGCTCATTGCCCATGCCTCTTTATTTATAGTTCCCCATATTCTTCAAGAACACATGCATGCAATGCAATCCCTCTTATCCCCATGAATTACCTCACTAACGACCCCTTGTAGCTATGTTAAAAATAAGAGTTGAGATGATGAAGTCTTACCTCTTGGGATGAAGGTTTAGGTCCCTCACTTGATTATCTTCAATGATTTAACAAGGATTCATGGAGTAATTTTGATGGGAAGCACTTTCCCTCTCTTAGAACCCTCTCTCTCACTCTAAAAGTGTCAGGAAGTAGGCTCAAAATGAGCTATTGCACAAGATATAACGACAGGGGGTCGGGTTTAAAAATTTAGAAAACTCGAGCTTGACTCTGATCTGCGATCGTATATGCGGTCGCAAAGTTGATATGTCCGTATAATGCACCGCAAAAATGCTCCCCAAAAACTGAACATATTTGTCTGGGTCTGCGGCAGGAATACGGTCTGCATACACATTTTGCGGTTGCATAATGCATTGTAGAACTGCCCTTTACAAAATCCTAAGGAAATTATGCGACGACAATGCAGTCCGCATATTGGTTATGCGATCGCATAATCGATCGCAGAGTTGACCTCAAACTTAACCAACACACTAACTCACTCTGCGGCGAATATGCGGTCCGCATACCTGATATGTGACCGCATTCTCGATCGCATAATCGCACTTTACTGGAAAACATTAATTCTTGACTTTCTAATGCATAGATCAGTACAAAGGGTCCAAACTGTGGCTCACAAGCTTGCCGCAAAGAATTTTACGCATCTCTAACATATATTCCTAATTTGGCACTACGAGCTTTTGAGTTTTTGGGTAGAAATTTTCATAGGGCCTTACAGTGCGATATGAGGATTCATTTTCCTAACAATATGTTATGTTTTTAATGATTCCCAAGAAAGCTACAGCCGCCCAGAATGGCAAGTCTATGGTTGATAAGACTAAAAGTCGAGTGCAATGAGTTACCAAGGCTCGGGGAGAGTCGTATAGTGAGACTCCGTCTCATACTTCATATAACCTGCCCTCTCCAAAGGATATTTGAGGGGCACCAGCTCCAGTACCCCCATCTCCTCAACCAGATGCACCGGGTCAGGACATTAGAGATGATATTCGGCTATTGACTCGATTAGTGGCTACACAGGCTCGGCACCAGGAGGTAGGTATTGGTCATGCAGATAGGGCCATCAGTGTGAGGGTTCGTGATTTCATTAATTTAGACCCTCCGATATTTATTGGAGCAAACCCAAATGAGGACCCTCAGGTATTTATAAATAGGATGCATGGGACTTTGAGGGTAATAAAGGCCACTACGACTGAGTTAATTGAGCTAGCTTCCTATAGACTTCGGGATGTTGTAATTAATTGGTACGAGTCTTGGGAGTTGTTCAGAGGTGAGGATGCCCTTCCAGCAGTATGGCAGGAGATTATAGAGGCTTTTCTTTGCCATTATTTGCCACTAGAGCTTAGATGGGCCAGAGTTGATAGGTTCTCGACCCTTCGACAGGGTAATATGAGTGTTCAGGAGTACAGCCTTCAGTTTGATTCTTTGGATACGTATGCTCCCACTTTTGTAGCTAAGATGGAGGATCGGGTTCATCAGTTCATGGTAGTGTTAGAGCCACACCAGCTTAATGACTGTATGTCGGTCTCACTTCATCCAGGCTTTAATATTTCTTGTATTAAAGCATACGCTCAAGGTGTAGAGGAGCGTAAGCAGAAGAAGAGGGCTAATCGTGAGCATGATATGGGACAGAGTAAGAGATAAAGATATTCAGGTCTTTCTGGTGAGTTTCGAGGTGGTCAGAGACAGAAGTACCCGAGGTATCCATCCCAGTCATCGGCTAGTGTGCCCCCTCAGTTTGCTGGTAGGAGATTTGATTGTTCTACCTATCCAAGGCCCAGTCAGAGTTCCAAGGCCTCTAGTTCTCACTATAGGGGTGAGTCAAGTCAGATGAAGCCACCCTTGCCATGATATGCTCAGTATGGTAAGCAGCATGTCGGACAGTGCTTCGTAGGGTTGGGTGTTTACTGTACTTGTGGTTACCCAGTCCATGTTATGAGAGATTATCTGATGAGAGGTGGTGCAAGTATAGTTCAGCCAGCGGGATCTATAGCTGGTTCGTCATCATCAGTACGCCCCCTGGACAAGGTTCACAGGCACCAGCCAGTCGTGGTAGAGGCAGAAGTGGAGCATCTAGCTCGAGTGGTCCTTAGAACCACATTTATGCATTAGAGGGTTGGCAGGATCAGGAGTCGTCACCTGGTGTTGTTACAGGTATATTATCAGACTCGTCATATGATGTATATGCATTGATTGATCCAGGTTCTACCTTATCATATGTCACTCCCTTGGTTGCTAGAAAGTTTGGGATAGAACCTTAGTTGATTAAACCTTTTGAGGAGTCTACACCTGTTGGGGATCTAGTGATAGCTAAACGGGTATATAGAAATTGTATAGTAGTAGTTCTTTGTCGCCCTATAGTAGCAGGCCTGATTGAGCTAGATATGGTAGAATTTGATGTTATAATGGGTATGGATTGGTTGGCTTTGTGTTACGCTAACGTTGATTGTAGATCAAAGGTGGTTCGATTTCAGTTTCTAAGGGAGCCAATTCTAGAGTGAAAGGTAACACTGCAACACCAAGAGGTAGGTTTATTTCCTATCTCAAGGCAAGGGAGAAGATCCGAAAGGGATATATTTATCACTTAGTTCGGGTACAAGACGTGAAAGCAGGGTCACCAACCCTTCAATCTGTCCCGGTGGTTAATAAGTTTCCCGATGTTTTTCTGATGAGCTTCCAGACCTTCCGCCAGAGCAGGAGATTGAGTTTGTTATTGACATGTTACCGGATACTCAGCCGATATCTATTCCTCCTTATAAAATGGCACCTGCAGAGTGATAGAGTTGAAAGAACAACTGAGGGATTTACTTGAAAAAGGCTTTATAAGACCTAGTACATCACCATGGGGAGTACCTGTGTTATTTGTGAGAAAGAAAGATGGTTCCTTATGGATTTTCATTGATTACAGATAGTTGAATAAGGTGACGATCAAGAATAAGTACCCGCTGTCACGCCCCAACCTCAGGAGGTGCGACCGGCGCTCAATCAAGTGAACCCGACTGAGCAAGCCTTACCAAACACTTCCTACCCCAAATCAATATGAATACGGAACCCATGCCTTTCATTAATTTAGACGAGAATACATGGTTCATACTACATCATTGGTTCATTTTATATCGCAAAGATTTACCGTACATAAGCTAGCTTTAAGGATTCTATTAGAGTTACAGTTTATGGAGATCACAAGTTTAGGATTACAACATATATAGTGGACTCCCCGAACACCCGTACATAACCCACACTAGTTTCTTTGGAGCCTCTAAGGATACAACAGATAAGAATAACTATGTCGGCAACAAGGCCCCAGCTATACCTCAAAAGTGGAAATATGTAATAACAAAAGATACACCATATAGCCCCATGGAAGAAAAAGGGGCTCACCGAGACTTTGAATAGAAAAATGCTCCGCTACACACGATCGGCACTATCCGCTATAGAGCCACCTACAATCGTAACACGAATGTAGCGCCCCTGGTAAAAGGGACGTCAGTATATTTAAATTGTACTGGTATGTAAAACTAAACACCATTCTACTAGAAAGAACTATCAAACAGATACAAGTAAATAATATAGGCAAATCAAAGATGCAATTCATATAATCTTTCATACAATTTCCAAAACATAGATTAGGGCATTTCTGTCACGTGTTCACCACTGTTCTCAATACCACTACCATATCGAGCGAAGTCTGGTCACGACCCAACTGGCTAGGTCACCTCATTGGAGGTATTACTCTCAATCAATATTTCATTTCCCTTATCCGGAATTCAATATCAGCACACTACCACCATGTGTGGAGCATGGTGTTCGATCACGACCCGATCGGCTAGGTCACCTCATTGGAGGCATTACTCCATTCTCATTAGCCAACACCTTCAAATCTTTATTCCACACATATCATAGCAATTCCTGGGCACTCATGGCCACCATTATCACATCGTTTTCCCTTTTCAATAATCAATTTACAAGTTGTGATCATAGACACATATATCAAAGATAATTCAAGTTGCAATCACAGGTAAGTGAGCACATAGCTAGCATGAATAATTCTTTGTTTTGATGTTGGCTTATAGCCCAAGTATTTCAACACATAACTGTACTTTTTTCATGATTCTCTAATTGTCAAGAATGGTGCATTATTCACATTGAGGCACATCCTTCACAAATATGTATAGACATATGCAAATCAATGCGTAATAACAATCAATACACTAACCAATTCAACTCTTACCATACTTTCGTAAATGACAACGAAGCTCAATTTCTAATAAAAGGGGTTTTAGCCATACATACCTCAATAAAGCTTTCCTTACTCTTTTACAAATTTCCGGAACTCTTAGCACTTTGATCTATTGAGTAAGAATTACAAATTAAATCGAGAATTAGAGATGAGATTGAGACTCTAGCTTGGTTCAAGCATATTGACAAACCCTAGAGGTGCAATGTGATCTTAGGCCCCTTTTTGAGAGCAATTTATATCATTTTGTACCCCTCTTTAATTCCCCACCTCCTACTACTCTAAGGTTTGATATGCATGCAAGGAATCCATTGTTATACCCATGAATCACCTCACTAGTGACCCCTTATATCTGAGAATAAAACAAATAAGAGTTGGGGTAATTAAGTCTTACCTCTTGAGATGAAGGTATAGGGGTCTTCACTTGATTTTCTTCAAGGATTTAGCCATATCTTATGGAGTAATTTGATGGGGAGACTTTCCCTCTCTAAAAACCCTCTCTCTCCCTCTAGAAAATGCTCAGAAGAATGCTTAAAATGAGCTATAACACCGGATATATCGATATGGAGGTCGGGTTAAAAATTAGAAAATTGGAGCCTCGAGACAAGAGTAAACATGCGGTCTGCATAATGGACCGCAAAATGCTCCCCAGAAACTGGATACTCTAACTGAGTTTGCGGCAGGAATGTGGTTCGCATTCACGTTCTGCGGTCGTAAAGTGCACCGCAGAACTGACCCTTACAAAATTCAAAGGAAAATATGCGATGACTATGCGGTCCGCATTTCGATTATGCGACCGCACTTCGACCGTATATCTGACTTCAATTTTAACCAACATTCTGACTAACTCTGCGGCAGATATGCAGTCCGCATACCTGATTTGCGGCCACATTCTAGACCGCATTTCTTGCATTTTTTTGGAAACTTATTCTTGAATTTTTAATGCATTATTCAATCCAAAAAGGTCCGCACTGCGGCGAGGAGGTATATTTATTAATTGCTAACACATGCTCCTAACTTGGCACCACGGGATCTGGGTTTTTTGAGTAGGGATTTCATGGGGCCTTACACCCGCTCCCGAGGATTGATGATTTATTTGATTAGTTGCAGGGTTATAGGTGTTTATCGAAGGTAGACTTAAGGTCGGGTACCATCAGGTAAGGGTTAGAGAGAAAGATATTTCGAAGACAACATTCAGGACCAGATACGGGCATTTTGAGTTTCATTTTATGTCATTCGGCTTGACCAATGCCCCTACAATATTCATGGACATGATGAATCATGTGTTCAAACCCTTTCTAGATCTGTTCGTGATTATATTTGTAGATGATATTTTGGTTTATTCTCGTTCAGTGGATGATCATGCAGATCATTTGCGTATTGTGCTCAGAGTTCTACAAGAAAGGAAGTTGAACGCAAAATTCTCTAAATGTGAATTCTGCTTTCCTTGTACATATTATTTCAAATAAGGGTATCCATATTGATACATAGAATATTAAGGCAGTTAAGACTTGTCCTAGACCCACGATACCGACGGAGGTTTGTAGCTTCCAGGGTTTTGCAGGTTATTATAGGAGATTTCTAGAAGGCATTTCTTCTCTTTGAGCACCATTGACAAAGTTGATTTAGAAGGAAACTATGTTTCCGTGGAATCAGGCTTGTGAGTGAAATTTCCATGCATTGACGGACAGATTGACTTCGGCACCAGTTCTGACACTCATAGAGGGTGCGGATAGTTATGCTATCTATTGTAACGCATCGGGCACTGGATTAGATTGTGTACTAATGCAACATGGTAAGGTTGTAGCTTATGCTTCTAGACTACTAAGAAAGCACGAGAAGAATTACCCGACCCACGATTTAGAGTTATCCATGGTGATTCATGAACTAAAGATGTGGAGGCACTATTTGTATGACATCCATGTTGATATCTATACAGATCATAAGAGCCTTCAGTATGTCTTCAAGCAAAAGGAATTGAATTTATGTTAGAGGCGATGGTTGGAGCTATTGAAAGTCTATGATGTTGATATTTTATACCATCTAGGGAAGGAGAATGTAGTAGCCGATGCCCTCAGCCACAGATCTATAGGTAGCCTATCATATTTACAGCCCGAGAAGAGTGAGATAGCCCGTGAGGTTCATCAGCTAGCTAATCTTGGAGGTCTATTACTAGATTCATCTAATACCGGAGTTACTATCCAGGACACGACAACATCCTCCTTAGTAACTGAAGTGAAGAACGCCAGTATGAGGATCCTGTGCTAGCTTATTATAGAGATACAACCCCTCAAAAAGGAGAAGATACCATTTTAGATTATAGGAGATAGAGTCCTCAGATAACGATGTCGATTATGTGTTCTAATGTGGCAAGGTTGTGCCAGCAGGTTATGGGAGAAATACACTATTCTCGTTATTCTGTTCATCCAGGAGAGACAAAAATGTATCATGATATCAGGGAAATATACTTGTGGGATTAAATGAAGAAGGATATAGTAGAGTTTGTTTCTTAGTGCACTAATTGTCAGCAGGTTAAGATTGAGCATCAAAAACTCGATGGATTACTGTAGGCTATAGAGATTTCGTCTTGTAAATGGGAAGTAGTTAATATGGATTTCATCATAGGCTTACCTAGTACCCAGCGTAAATTTGATTCTACATGGGTTGTTATGGATGGACTTACAAAATTAGCCCATTTTCTGCTTGTCAAAACTACGTATTCAGTAGAGGATTATGCAAGACTTTACATTAAGGAGATAATACGACTTCATGGTGTCCCTATATCTATTATCTCAGATAGGGGTGCTCAGTTTATAGCAAATTTCTGGAGGTCCTTCCAAAAAGGATTAGGGAATCAAGTAAGTCTTAGTACATCATTTCATCCCCAGACAGACGGTCAGGCTGAGCTTACTATTCAAACACTGAAGAATATGCTCAGGCTTGTGTGATAGACTTCAGCGGTAGCTAGGATGATCAGATTTCACTTATTGAGTTTGCATATAATAATAGCTATCATTCCAGCATTCAGATGGCTCCATACGAAGCTCTTTACGAATAGAAGTGTAGGTCACTTATTGAATGTTCGAAGTTCGGGAAACTAAGTTAGTAGGACCATATTAGTACAACATGCAATTGAGAAGATTAAGCTTATACGGAAAAGGCTATTAGCAACTCAGAGTCATTAGAAGTCCTATGTAGATAATTGACGAGGATACTTGGAGTTTTAGGTAGATGACTGGGTATTCCTATAGGTGTCACTGATGAAGGGCATTATGAGATTCAGTAAGAAAGGAAAGATTAGCCCTCGGTACATTAGACCTTGTAACATCATACGCAGAGTAGGCCAGGTAGCATATGAGTTATACTTGCCTTTGAACTTGGAGTCAGTACATCCTGTTTTTCATGTCTTTATGCTCCATAAATGTATCAGAGATCCTTTTAGAGTCATTCTAATTGACGATGTTCAGGTCACAAAGCAGCTATCATATGAGGAAGCTCCTATTGTTATATAAGATAGACAGGTTCGGAGATTAAGAACTAAAGACGTATCTTCGGTTAAAGTACTTTAGAGGAACAATATCATGGAGGATATGATTTCTCAAGCTGAATAAAACATGAAGTCTAGGTATTCTAACTTTTTCTGCTTCAGGAGGAGGATCGGACTGAGATATCACAGCCTTCGGTATGTATATGGTACTTGATTCTTATGTTAGTTATTGTCATTGGTCGTGTGAGGCCATTAGTATTATTGATGATTGTGGCCCTGTGTGGCTTTGTATTTTTGGGTTTTCTATCTGACAGGTTGGTAGTGGTTCCATTATAGAGGAAACTCTGCCAAAATTTCTATAGATCTCTTGGAGTTTAACATTCGAGGGCGAATGTTTCTAAGAGGGGCATATTGTTACACCATGTGCGTCCAAAGGCGACATATAATGAATATGAGACTTGTTAACCATGATTTAATGATTTTAAAGTCATAATATGACTATATATTATATTTGGATAGAAAATATAAAGTTTGGGAAAAACGAATTTAAATTGCGGAAAAACCGACTAAGAATTTGCCTTGTATGGAGCTTTTTGAGAAATGAATTTCGTGTGCTATATTAGGTATTTTTGAGAATATTATATACCAGATTAAAGGTATTGGAATTTAGTTTTTAAGCACTTAACTGTTCATTTAAATGACGTCCGGATAAAAAGATATAAGCGTCGGAAGATAGGCCAATGCGAGGGTGCCAAGCTAACACCTCTTTGACTTTTTAAAAGTTTATATCTAGGTTTTAGTTCGTCTCTCTCTTCACTTTTACATAAAGCACGACCAGAGAAAACCATAAAAACACTTCCTTAAGCTCTTCAAAGGGTTTCAAATAATACTTACATCCAGGGTACGAAATCGAGAAGTGATAACATCAGAACGATCCCTACAATGTAAGTATCATTATACTGCCTCTCTTTTCTCTTTGTAGTTCGATTTTTTCAAGGTAATTCATAGTTAAGAAACGTATAATTTATGTAATTAAGTGTTTAAAAATCAAGAAAGGTTGAAAAAGTAATTTCCTAATAGTTAGAACTCACGGGACAGTGAGTGGAAGCCGTGAGTTCGATTTTTTCCCATTTTTAGTAGACTGTTTTGTAGTCATTTTGTGTTGGCCTATTTTGCTTCTGATTTATGGTGTTTGAAAGGATAAAAAGACATGGAGAAACACCACATGTGGTAGGGTAGTAGGTTTGTCACTCATCATTGCATTTTCAGGCTAATTGATATGTTATTGATTGGGTGTGTTATGGTATATTTGGGGGTTTGTTGTACTGAAGGTTCCGAATTGTAATTAGGTTATTTTTGAGTTGTTCATTGTATTGTGTTTGTATCTCACCTATAGTAGACTTTAAGGAGTAGTAAATTTAGGGGAAATGTTGCCCGTTTTATTTTAGAATCGAGTTATCATTTAAAATACGTAATACACTAGCGCTATCAAAGTAGTACATGTATTTCTTTGTTATAAGGGTGGCATGCTAGTTATCATAAGATTGTTGTGGGATAGCATTGACAACTTGAGGTATGTTAAGGCTATACCTCCTTTCCTTTTGGCATGATCCATATGATACAATGAAGCGAGAAAGCATGCAACTTTTACAAATGATTCTGCTCTTAGAAGTACTAGGGTTGACAATGTTTTGGATTTCCTATATGTCCTACTGTCATATCGTCTGTTCATGGGTCTTATGTTTTTTCGAGAGATCTTATTGATTTACTTCATTATGTATTGCATTCAGTTATACATGTATATTGACCCATGACCAGATGGCGTTATATACGCGTATAGTATATTGTATATGGGGTATGGGGTATGGGAAAGGTTAAGGCGTTATATATGCACCACCACCTGACCAGCTGGTATACGTTTATGATTACGCTCATAGAGGATGAGATGATATGATGGGATGCACTTAGAGGCTTGATAATGTTATTTACGCATATGCAAGACATTATAAATGTTTCATGATTCACAGAGTTATTCAGACTTACAGGTTGAGTCATTTACTCCATGTTTCTTTCATGTCTTTTATATACTGATTTCTATGCCTTACATACTCGGCACATTATTCGTACTGATGCCCCTACTACCTGGGGGCTTGCGTTCCATACCCGAAGATGCAGGTAGATAGGCTGACGATCCCCTATCTTAGGATCCTTGCTCAGTGAGAGTTGGTGTACTCCGTTTGATCCGGAGCTGCTATTGATTTTGGTACGATACTTTTGTATACATATGGATATGACGGGGCCCAGTCCCGTCCTTTATACAGTGTACACTCTATTAGAGGTCTATAGATAGTTATGTGTTGTTAGACAGTATATGTCCTTGTCAGCTCGCCATGCCGTATTCACTATATATATGTATATATGTCTTTTAGGCATGTTTTTCCGCATATGTTATTCACATGAATCACTATTTTATTGACAGGCATTATGCATGACCTACACTTATTTCATGTTATATCTTAGACATATTTTTAGGGGTGTTCGATAGGTAGAACTTGGGCACTCGTCACATCCCATCGGTTTGGATCGTGACACAAAACTTTGATTAAAATCTCAAAATTCAGCATAAGGATCTTCCACTTTTTTCCCCAAATTTCTCAACCCAAAATTTTAGTTAAATGGTGAAATTAACGATGGATTAGCGAATATTAATAAAAAATAAGTCAAGAATCCTTACCCAAATGTTTCGTCTGAAAAACCCTCAATATTTTGCCTCAATCCGAGCTCTATATCTCAAAAAATGAAGAAAAAGGCCAACCCTCAATTTTAAACCATTCTGCCCAATGAATCTGCATCTAAGGACAATGAAAAGCTTATGTGATGCAGCACCTGCTGAAAAATATCGCAGGCGCGGAAAACACTTAAGTCATGGGCTTCCGCTTTTGCGGACAAAGGGTCCGCATTTGAGAGACCGCTTTTGCATGATGAAGATCACACTTGCGATCAAATGCGTTTCTGCGCTTCTACCTTGGCAGAAGTGAAGGCACTTCTGCGGAAAATATTTTGCTTCTTCGAACACTACTGGGCAAGGCCAGCTCTGCATCTACGACTTAAAGCTCTCGCTTTTGCGAGTCCTCATCCGCGGCTAATCCCACCGCAAGTGCGATGACACCAGAAAAATCCTAGAATCAGCCATTCCTCTAAGTCCACAATGAATCCGATAATGACTGAAACACACCTGAGGCCCCCGGGACCTCAACCAATGATACCAACGAGTCCTAAAACATCTACGAACTTATTCGAGCCTATAAATCACATCAAATAACATAAAAAATATGAATCACACCCAATTCAAGCTTAAATGAACTTTTGAACTTCTAACTTCTATATACGATGCCGAAACTAATCAAAACACGATCGATTGACCTCAAATTTTGTACACAAGTCAAAAATAATACCATGGACCTACTCCAACTTCCAGAACTCCAATATGACCCCAATATAAAAAATTTCACTCTCTGACAAACTTTCCAAAAATGCCATTTTTGCTATTTCAAACCTAATTTAACTACGGACCTCCAAATCACAATACAGACACGCTCCTAAGTTTAAAACCACCCAACGTAGCAATCAGAATTGACGAAATTCCATTTCGGAGTAGTCTTCACATAGGTCAAACTATGGTCAAATTCCTAGAACTTAAGCTTCAATTTTATGTACTAAGTGTCCAATTTCACTTCAAAACCAAAAATAAATCCTCCTGGCAAGTCACATAACCACAAAATGAAATAGTTGGATGCAATAAATAAGGGTTCGGGGCTAATACTCTAAAAACAACCGGGCGGGTCGTTACAAATTCTCTTCCTATAAATAATCTTTTATAATTTCTTATGTTATATGCTATTAGTTTCTTAATCTTTAAAACAGTTATCAAATCTAATTTGTGAAAATTACCTATAAATAGGTAATGGATTTACAATTGCATCACATAATCTATCTACATGTCTATATTATTAAAAGAAAAAGAAAAAGCATCCACATTAAGTCAAGTGGCATCCTCACAATAGGCCACTTGGCAATTTAGGACAAATTTAGTAAGGTTAGGTAATAATTAGTATCTTTTTATATTTAAATTTATTAAAAAATTAAATTATACATTATGTATTGTTAATAATTAGTTACTCTTTTTGAATTTGAATTTAAACATACTTAACTAATTTTTTTACAAATTTTTTTATTTTATATATTTAAAATTATTTCTATTTTACGCTCAATGACATCTTTCAAGTTTGGCAATTAGAATCATCTAGTTACAACTACCATGGTTATACATAATTTCATCTGACGATATTCTTCTACCGATAAGGAATTCAACTATTATGCTAACGAAGACATTACTGCAAAGATTGAGGAAGGAGATGGGCCTTCTGATATTCCTTTAGAAATGCAAGGCAAGTTTTCTACTAATATGAAGACATTGTGTAATAGACGTAAAGATAAAATTATTGAGAAATATTATCACGTGTGAGTGACCTTACTTATTATTTTATGGTGGATTATCTATATATAGTAATTTATCGAATAGATTTCTAATTCATATTGAATGATGTATTTTGATTATTCAAATCATCATGTAACAATAAATAATTATACTAGATAATATTATATACTTTTGTATAACTATATATGTAAAATTGATTTACTTTAATGTGTTTGTTTACTTTATGTTTATAATTTAATTAAATAAAATAAAAATACTAACAGTCTCCTACGATAAGTATTTAAGTTCATTTTTCTCTTTAAAAGAATTATAAGACATTGGTACTATCCTTTTTGATAATTTGACACTCAAAAATACTTTTTTGGAAGATTGGTCAAACACAATTTGTTTACCAAATATTGCAACAAATACTTCTTAAATGACTTGGCCAAACACAAATTATTATTTTTTTTTACAAAAGTACTTTTGAAAAAAATACTTCCGGAAAAAAGTAATTTTCAAAATAAGTAGATTTTGATAGCTTGGCCAAACGGGCTCTTAGAGGTATTTTTTAAAAGTTTAACCAAATACTAATTGTTGTTCAAAAATATTTTTTAAATTAATTAACCAAATATAAATTAGGCCAAATATTAATTGGTGCTAAAAAACGCTTTTCAAATTTTTGAGCTTAGGCCGAACATGCTACTATAACTTTGCATTTGGTATTTTTCTCTTTTCCATATCTTTTTTCACTTTTTACCTCCTAAATTTCTCTTAAAAGTATAAACCACACATGTTTTAAGTCTCACCATCTCTTTCCAAAAAGGAAAAAGTCTGTCATCGCCACTTGCCTTGGTCAATTTCTTTTGTTATATCTGTCATAATTAAAAAATATAAATGAAAAAAGCCACCGATCCAAGTACAAGTCCACTAGCAGCACGATTTCTACTTAATCCAATTATTATTCACTACTTAATTAATCAATCAATCTGTACATTTAAAATTCTACATTTCCAATTAGTACATTTTTCCAAATTAAATTGTTTTTCATTCAAACAGATTCGGATTTCAGACAGGCTGGTGGCGGTTGACTTTGAAGGCTGGCTGCCACACTCTGCTACACTGCTAGATTGATAATTCAAACATATATTTCTTTTCCTCAGTTTGTTTTATCAGACAAAAATGGTATAGAGTAGGAGGATTGGGGGATCTTCAAAGAAAAAGTGAAAAACACTATGGCTTGGAACAATCCATTTAAGGAAATGGCGAATTCCAAGCCATTGTTCTTGACGATCTATGCAACGGTGTTGATCGGGATAGTATTCTCTTCCGTTTATGTGTTTTCAGCCATTTACTCTTCTCCTCATTCCTCCACCTTCTCTCTCTCCATTGCTCCTTCTGCTTCTTCAGGTACTTTAACAGTTGCATTTGTCATTTTTGGGTTTACGCTTTTCTAATTTACTTATGTGTATTTCTCTATGAGTTTAAGTTCTATACACTGACCGTGTAAAATACCCACTTAATTACAGGTAAATCTCTTGAACATTAGTTGGTAATCTCACAAAAATGAATTCACTGATTGTGTAAAATAATCTTTACAGTGTATAACTTTGTATATACTTAACCCATTAATGGTTCATTAACTTTGTTAATTAGCTGCTTATGTCTTGAGAATGGTTTTTCCCCCTTCTACTTTATAAGATTTTGAGGTTTGCTTTTATGAGCCTTTTATTTTTCTTTTGGGTGTGGTGGGGCAGGGTCCAGTAGGCTGTATGACATTTGAGTTGGTTGGTGATCATTGTACTTAAGAATAGATAACTGCTTTCGGGTTTTTTTCTACAATACTTGTATGTTTTTGTGTTTATAGGTGTGTACTAGGGTGTCTGGAGAAATTTAAAAAAGAAAACTTGCATTTTGGCACTGACTTTCCAATTTACCAATGGTCTACGTAATTTGTTGACATTGGTTACGTCTTGAAAAAAGAGTGTTCTCTTCTATTTTTATTTGATTCTGAAGTTTGTACATTCACGAGCATTATTCTTTTCCCTGGTTTCTCTCTTCTTTGTATGAAGATAGTTAGAGAAGGCAGAATGTAAAGAGAACTAGTCCTTTGAGGATTCCAATATCTTGAAGTATGATAGCAAATTATTAGCACTTGTGGAACTGAATATAAGAAATAAGAGGGAAGAACAGGACGCAATACTAGATCAAGAAAAGGAACATCGTGACAGTGTTTTATGATTGTGCTGGAAGACGAACGAATTGGTTTGGATTGACTTTTGTATCCAAGCAGCATTTGGTGCTTCAATTTTGAGCTCTGTGGTGACTGATTTATGTCACTGCTTCACTAATGAGTATGGAGGGTTGGTTAAGTATTTTTCACCTATCTTATTTTGGCATAGGCGTTGTTTATTATATTAGTTGACTTGGATACGAAAAGCGTGTACATTGAGGTCGAAGTCTGACTCATCAATTTCGACTTTAACACTGTTTGGTTTCTATAATGCGAGAGGAGTGCAAGGAGAGAGAAAGTAACTGATTTATATCCCGGAGGTGAAGCATTGATGATTGATTATGATTTTTTGTATGTACGGAAGGGAAGAAGTGTGATGTACTTCCTCCTTTTTGTTTAGTTTTGGACAGATTGTAAAAGTTCACGTGGAAGGGTACTCAACCCTTTCTTTTACTTCACCTTGTCTTTTACTTCCTTGACATAGGAGGAAGTGACCTGTACCCACTACTACTTCCATTCCCCAGCTCCTTCTCCTTTTTACCCTAACCAAATACAGTTTTAGCATGCAGATGGATTCTATTAGTTTTAAAGTACTAAATTTGTATTATATAAATGATGCGTGACTTCTCAGCCATCGCCATACAAAGACCATTCACATTTGGAACTTTTGTGAGATGCATGTGTGGAGAAGAGTTACGAGCAATAGATTCCAAATTTGTTAATCCAGTTGGAGCCTATTGCAATGAGTACTTCATTCCTTACTCTCTAGTAGTTAGGCTTGCTTTGAATTGCGGTCCTCTAGTGGTGCTTGTCGTCTAGCCATTGTCCGCATTCCTACAATGCTAATGGCTAGAAGGCTTGCTTATTTGATTGACTTTGAAGTCTATTCTTCGTTTATAGGGAAAAAATGGGAAACATATGACTGCAAATCATATGACTGAGGTTTTTGGAGAATCATCTCCAGAAGGCAACAAGAGATAAGAGCACCTCAAATGCCTGGATTTTGCTGTTCTCTTCAATTTTCCTTCCCTCAACATGTGTGTGTTTTGTCTGTGCTAGATATGTTTAAAACGAGTTTAATTTGTATTTCCTTCTTCTTCCTCTCCTCTGCCTATTTTTAGTTCTTTCCACAGTACAAAAGAAAATCAAAGCAATTAATTTCTGTTCCAGATGCAAAAGCAGAACCTTCTAGTCAAGCACCAAATTTTTATCGTCTACAAGCAGATGGTGATTCAACAGCGCTGAATCCCCAGCTTCTAAGCAAATTATTGAAGCGAATTTGGACAGTTCCCCCAGCGGGTTCAAAGATGCCAGATTTAGAAACTTTCAGATTATCAAAAGAACTGGTTCAGGAAAGAGTTATAGGCAATGTTGTAGTTGTGACCTTTGGTAACTATGCTTTCATGGATTTTATCTTGACGTGGGTTAAACATTTGACAGATATGGGTGTTGAAAACCTTCTCGTCGGTAAGTGATAAATGTATTTATCTTTCAATAAACTCTGTTTGTTGATAGAGAGGGTTTTTGATCACTTGATTTGTGAAAAAATCACTAAGTCTGTGATTGTCAGGTGCAATGGACACAAAGCTATTAGAGGCTCTTTATTGGAAAGGAGTACCAGTTTTTGATATGGGTAGCCATATGAGCACTGTAGATGTTGGATGGGGTTCACCAACATTTCACAAAATGGGGAGAGAGAAAGTTGTACTCATAGATTCTATCTTACCTTTTGGCTTTGAACTCCTAATGTGTGATACCGATATGGTGTGGTTAAAGGTAATGCCTTGTCTATCTGCTCCTTGTCTTTTCAATCCTAGCTTATTTTTGAGAGTTTCTGATGATTGATAGCAAATTTAGGTCTTATTATGACTATTTAATTGGTGTAGTTAAAGGTGATGATTTGCTTATCTACTCACCCATCTTTTGAAGACTAGCTGATATATGAGAACTTCTGGATAATTGAAAGTTTAGGTCTTATTATGAGTTGTTAATTGGTTAACTAGATGGGGTAGTACTTCAATTTGAAGAGTTCAGGATAGGTGCATAAAAAAAAGACTATTTTTGGGTTCAAAAAGGAGAGGATTTCATTCTTTCCCTCTCTTGCAAAGAAAAGGAGCGGGACAAGAAGTAGAAAAGGCAATACTTAATCCAAAAAAAAAAAAAAAAAGAGCACAGAAAAAGCAGTTTAGGAGTTGCATTGAGTATCATTAGGTGAAACATGTACATGACATTGCCTCAGGCACCATATGCAATCAAGATGAAAACCTAATATTCATGATGATCAACTGATAATACTCTACCATAATATATCATATCAATAGAAGAAAAATGATCTCCACCCTTTAATTGGAAAAGAACACGGATACCTTAAACTTACCACCTCCTTTTTTGTATGAATATTGGAGCAGATCAAATCGAAAGCAACTTATCAGTATTTTAGTTGCAAGTTTATTAACCTTCCAGGTGAAGTAAGAAAATAGAAAACTTGTTGAACACTGCAAAGCCTTGTAAACTTGAAAAAATTATTTCTTACATGTAATGATTTATAACTTGGTAAAGTTAGGCTAGATCAGACAAGCTGTGTTAGGAAGTCTAGTGAATATATGAGACTTCAAATAATAGAAGACAAGATACTCGCTCTTTCTTGTGCATACTTCCTGCATCAGCGGCCATTACTTATATGGATATAAAATTGTCTGCAAATATATTGATTCTTTGCTTTTTAGTGCATTATTAGTGGCATGTCGGCTAAATTTAGGGAGAATAATCAATTTATTCAGCTAGCACTTTCCCAGTAAACATGAATGACCTTCTTTCTTACTATATTTTTGTTGGGGGATGCTGGTGTAATTTGGTGTAAGAGGGGAGAAGTTGGTGTTTCTGGGTCCATGTACCAGAACCTTCATTACCTGTGGAATTTAACTTTGTGTACTATTTCTACTCAAGCTGTTAACGTCTTCTCTATTTTATCTGTTCGCTAATTTCTTATGTGTTTTCCTATTGTTGCATCCTCTCGTATTTTCTTGCAGTTAAGTTATTGACTGCTGAGACTTTATCTCTCTCTAGGTGCTTTGAGGAATTCTTGTTTCACGCTTTTTTATTTTTTTAAATTTTTTGTATTCTTTTGATAAGTGGAATTTTCGTGTTGTTTTATCTTCACCTTGCCTATTCTAATGCCAAATTCTGCATGCTATGTTCAATGAACAGAATCCTCTTCCTTATATGGCACGTTTCCCTGAAGCAGATGTATTGACCTCTACTGATCAAGTTGTACCAACAGTTACCGATGACAGATTGGACATGTGGCAACAAGGTAAAACTTTGATGGAAACAAAGCTTTTTCAAAGGATGGTGAATCACCATATGACTTCAAATTATTCTTCTGTCATCCCTTATTATCTGTAACTTCTTTTGTTATATAGAGATAAGTTGGTTCCAAGACATTTTCATACTTGGCATAATATTAGATTTTAGTTTTAATGGAGCTCGCTAATCACGGGGGTGTTACTTGTGATGGAGAACAGCTTTGTTCTGTTTTATCCAAAGTGTGTGCTTACTTACTGTCTAGACCTTCTCCTGTTCATCACTATTACATTGAGTGTAATATGAAGCAGATCATGTATTTTAAAGTGGATTATTAGTATGTGATTGATATCTTATTAGCTATGGAAGATAAGTGTTTGATCACAAGTGACATTACACTTCTATACTGCTCGTTAGCTAAATGAAGCAGCATCCTTCCTTTTCAACGTGGAAGATGTGGCTTTTGGTTTTGATTTTGTCATCCACTGAAATTCATTGACCTATTCATTATAGAGGGAAAGGGTGTATAAAGGTGATTAGTCTTGCTGAGTGCAAATAAGGAAGCTTGGAGAGCAAGTCACTTGAAATCTGAATGTGTTCTGACTGCTATCAGTCTATGGTTCTTATAAGGCTTCACTACGAAACTCGTAACATGTCGTATGCTCCACTTTATGCATCACAGCAGACTCATAATGATCTTTTGATGCACAAGAAATTATAGCTTCCTGAGATGCTTAGATTTCATTGTTTTCAAGTTGTGGCTTTGGGATTCTATAAATGGTACTATCCTGTACGTTGGATGGAATTGCTGATCTTTAGATGCATCTCCATGCATCTAAAGCCGGTTCCCAGATCTTGTAAGCGAAGGTGAAAAGCTTTAGTGAGCTTGGACTAATTAATAGACATGGAGAGATACAAATCTTCAGTGTCAATCGTGATTTTTGTCTGCACATTTTAAGGGAGGTCCGTGTTTTTTCAAACATTTGCTTGGGAGACCTTGTCTCCTAACATTTTCTAACCTGTGAATTTATGTTTTTGTCTGTGGGGAAGTCCATTGGTAGGGTGAAGACATATGCATGTAGTTAGAGAATAGGACTCCTAAAAAAGAATTAGAGAATTGGATTCCTACCCAGAAAGATTTCTTAGTACGCTTAACATTAGGTGTTAACTAATCTCCGCAGTCTGCGATACTTCACTTCTCCTGGGCACATCATAGTTACTGTTATAGTTGATGGGTTATTAAACAGTCATTTGTTGTTTTATATATCCACGGTCTGCAGACCTATTGGTCTTCCTTTATTCTTTGGGTACTAGGACGTCTTCATCAGTCATTCTGTTAAATAAGAAGTTTATGTCTTCCTTGCATAGTTGGTGCTGCTTATAATATTGGAATCTTCCACTGGCGGGCCACCGAGTCTTCAAGGAAACTGGCCAGGGAATGGAAAGAAATGATTTTAGCTGACGACAAGATATGGGATCAGAATGGTTTCAATGAACTTGTGCGCAGACAGTTGGGACCTTCTGTTGATGATGACAGTGGGCTCGTCTATGCTTATGATGGAAATCTCAAGCTCGGTCTTCTCCCAGCAAGTATTTTTTGTAGTGGGCACACCTATTTCGTCCAGGTAATTCCTCACTTTGGAGATTTTTTAATTTCTTTTCCGATCCTGATATTAAAATCCTGTGTACTTGCTTGATGAAAATGTTAATCTTTCCTAATTTTTCTCAAAACTTGCTGCTCCTGAATTTTGACTATGGTAACTGCAGAATGTTTCCTAATGCTCCTTTTCCTGTTGCAGGCTATGTTTCAACATCTAAGATTGGAGCCTTATGCTGTACATACAACATTCCAATATGCTGGAACTGAAGGAAAGCGTCACCGATTACGTGAAGCCATGGTGTTCTATGATCCACCCGAATACTATGATCCACCAGGTTTTCTTTACCCCTATTAGCATTCTAATCTCCTTTTTCCTTATATCTCTAGCAGTGGCTCAGCATTCAATTTTTCTCCTTTCTTTTTGCAAGTTTCTAGTTTCCCTCGGAGATATCTCTCTTTTGCTTTTGCATCTTCTATGCCTGCTCATTGGACTTTCTAACTAGTGTAACTTGAAGAAAAAGTGAATAGCTTACTTCCCACCTAGCCTCCCTAGATCCCTTACAAATCCAACAACCACTTTGAGATGATGGAAGTTGTCTGAAGTCATGTAGCAATATCTGACTGGACAGATGCAGTTATGCTTAAATCTTTTTACAGCAACGACAATAACTATACTTCAATCCCAAGCAAGTTGGGGTCTGCTATGAATCCTCGCTGACCATGCTGCTCCAATTAAGTTCATCTTAGACCCATATTCTACGTTTTTCACATTAGTTATTGCAACATATTTTGATTGACAAACCGCCACTTGTCTTTAGTTTTAAGAAAAATTTGATCAAGATGAGGTTCCTTTTGGCCTTAGAAGTTGGTAAACTTTCCATTCTTGAAAATGAAGCTTGGACAATTGAGCTTCCAAACAAATTTTGCCCTTAATGTTGAAAGAAGTAATTGCTTTTTAAATGAATAAATCATATTACTTAGATCGAGATCAAACTTTATTGGAAATATATCCCACTTCCTGCAAAATTTTACTAACAATGAATTTGCTGTAATAATTCGTTTCAAAAAAATAATAATAAGTATGCTTTGGTGTGTGTTAATTAATCCTTTGTGCAGGAGGGCTTTTGACTTTTAAGCCTTCAATCCCCAAGAACTTGTTACTGGATGGAGTACACTCCATAGATACACATTTTGCTCTTGTTAATTATCAGGTAACCAGTAGCCAACCCCATTCTGCTGTTTTATCTACAATTTTATGGACTTTCTTGCATTATTAAAGTATGATTATTGAATTATTATCCCCTAGATGAAACAAATAAGGACTGCGCTTGCTGTTGCTTCGGTGCTGAATCGTACCTTGGTGAGATACTACCCTGATCATTTACTTACTAGCTTACATGCTTCATGTATTTTGTGAACTTTGCATTTCTGCCACGTATAGAGAGCTATAAGATGAGAAGATAAAAGACTTTGTCCTTTATATGGATACTTCACACAATAAATTATAATATGTTGGCCTAGCATGGCAGAAGTATCTCTGAACTTTGGATGCGTTTTGACATGATCCGGCATCCTTGTTACTTTAACCATTAAGTCTGTTCAATTACCATTTCTTTCATTGTCATGTGAAGAGCATACACCGTGATTTATGTTGTTCTTTGTGATCTTAGGTAATGCCCCCGCTATGGTGCAGGTTGGATAGGTTGTGGTTCGGACATCCTGGTATTCTGGATGGTTCTTTGACAAGGCAGCCTTTTGTTTGTCCTTTGGATCATGTTTTTGAGGTACAATTTTGTAAACTGGTACTATTTAAATGTCCTCACCTGATGACAAGAAAAATGTGACTAAAGCAAAGAAATTACTAAAAGGAAAAATAGTTCTGTGCGATGAATTACTTTCACATTCGTTTGAGATGTGAATGTCGAGTTTTTGGAGTTTTAATACCTGTGTCTTGATAAATAGAAGTTAAAGGTCTGTTTGATCGTTCTCCATTGAGTAAAGGAAATATGTCAATAGTCCAGAATATAATGTTGTTGTGAGAAAGAAGAGAATTTGAGAGAGGGCGATTGTTCCCTCATGGGGTTTAACTATGTTTACATGCCCTAAGAAAGGAAAGAAAATCAATACCTAATTACACCATATAATTACTGAGACCACATCAAGCTTTAAACTATATTTACACTATTCTAGATTATTCACGAGATTTTAACAGTTTTC
Source organism: Nicotiana glauca (assembly GCA_026770625.1). Classification (NCBI taxonomy): domain Eukaryota; kingdom Viridiplantae; phylum Streptophyta; class Magnoliopsida; order Solanales; family Solanaceae; genus Nicotiana; species Nicotiana glauca. The sequence continues at coordinate 38,583 of MU707666.1, forward strand.
AATTTCTCTCTAGACTATTAAGTTTCTATAGGTCCAATTTTATGGATACCGTAAAATAGTGTTGTCAGAGATTAGCAAATTTTATCTTCTTTGACCAATATATAGAATCTGCCAAAATAACCAAAAGTTAATGAAGGTTCCTCGTGTTCTGATATGTCAATATTTTTCAAGTTCAGTATTCTTTCAGTAGTTTTTGGGTCATTGTTGTCTGTATATCTTAACTAACATACTCCTTCCAAATGTCAACTGTGTAAAGCATATCGCTGAAAAATATCATTTGATGTCGTTGCTATGAACTTTTCTTTTCTTCTTTAGAGCTTACTCTCTCTAAAGGAGAAAGCAGTTGTTCTTTTGATTTTTGCATTTATGACCTGAAGTGCACTTCTCTGCACTCTAATTCACTGTCCAGAAGTTGTATAAAGGTCAAAGATGAGATGGATACTGATGAGTCTTCACCTTTCTTGATCCTCTATTTCTTGTACAGATTAATGTGATGTTGAAGGAAATGCCAAATGAGGAATTTGGACCTGGAATCAGTATTAGGGAGTACTCATTATTCGAGAATCCATCAATGCCACAAGAGGTGTTCCATTAGCTTCGTACCTCGTTTACTCTAGAACCTTGCATCATATATACTAAATAGATTAATTCTCTCTTTTTAAACTTTCAGGTGAAAAAGTCGTGGCTTGATGTACATCTCTGCCAAGAAGGGTCACTGGCCTGTCAGGTTAACAGTACTAGTCAAACTGGGGTCCTCAAACTTCCCAAACACACTAATGAAGAAACGGTAATTCTGATTTATCTCTTCCCTTTTTCTTGGACCAGGTCAACCCATCCCCTTATACCACTTTTTGGAAGGCTCTATAACTGGATCAACCCTATCTTGTCTTGGTAATTCTGCTTTCTTATCGGAAACAGATTACTACTATTGGCAAGAAGACGAACTTTCACAGAGTAGTTGACAACAGTGCTTACAAATTGATGTCGAAAATTTGCTCATTTCAGTAAAACCTGAACTAGTTGGTGATGGATTAGATATTTTCCCGTTACAAAACCAAGTGCTACCATAGAAATGAAACATGTCTACTGAAGTATAAGTGAGAAGACACCCAGAAGAAAAAACTGGTGGAGATGTGACAAGAGTAATACCTGATGCCTGGATAGTTTGGATAGTATTATAGTAACAAGGAATTTTATCTGGTTCAATTTCTGGCAACTTCTCCCACCCTAGAGTAGCCAGTGATTCAATTCTTACCAAGAAATACCTTCCCCTTCCCCTTCCCCTTCCCTGGAACCTCATTCATTGTACTCGGGAAAAGGAGGGGAGGGTAGAAACAGCAACATAATGTTACGTCTTCTAAAACTTTAAACTTTAATGAGCTCGTCATTTGCTTTTAGAAAGTATTATTGTCACCAAATAGAAATAGACGTTTATGTTCTAAACTTTGTTTATTATAAACAGTTGAAGACGGTATTCTCCAAGTTTAACGATGTGAAAGTAATCCAGTTCTCATCAATGCAAGATGCCTTTGATGGTTTCACGGACAAGGTAATATCCCCTCATTCTACTCTCCTTCCCCCACCTTTCTCCCTCCCTTTCAGTCTTTATATATTAGTTTTTGATTAAATGAAACCGAGAATAATGTGTACTGAATTTGTAACAGACAAGGGAAGAACAATTCAGGAACCGTGTCAAGAGGTATGTAGGCATTTGGTGTTGTGTGGAGAATCACACACCAGGTCATATATACTATGATATGTATTGGGATGAGAAACCTGGTTGGAAAGCAGCACCTCCCAACTCTACGGAAGATGATCATCCGCCTTGGTGAGGCTTCCTGACCGTGAAGCTTGGACTCCATGAGTGTTACCCTCCTAAGAACTGTGCAAAGTTCTGTTCCAATGCTCTTTAACATCTTGCACTTCAAGAGGGCTGTAACAGTATTTCATAGAGAATGTACGTTAAAATTCATAGGCTTGGTATGGAGGATTAGTCCTTGATTAGGATAGGAAATATTTGCTTTTTTTTTTTTTTTTTTTTTTTTTTTTTAAAAAAAAAAATTTTTTTTTTTAATTAAAAAAAACGTTTTTTTTTTAATTGGCAAATAAAACAAACTATATTTTTTCATTTTATGGAAAAAAAAACTATTTTTGAAAATAAAATCACACTTTTTTTATTTTTTATTTTTTATATTGGCAAATAAAGCAAATTATTTTTGAAAACATTTATTTTTTCAGTGGAAATAAAAGAAACTATTTTG
>MU707673.1:0-16106 GCA_026770625.1 Nicotiana glauca
TCCAAAAGACCCGATCCTAAATCCATGTCCGATATCAGTCTCAACCAACCATTTCAATACAAGCCAACACACACAAGGTACAACCACACAACATGACACCTCACACATAGGCCCACAATTATATTTTCGGTAGCAATACTTGCCTGAGATCAAATCCGTACCGGCCATAAGCCTCATATCCGATAGGAACTCCTTTCAAACCTCTACAACACTGGTGATGATACACTAACCACAAAAACCACATGACAGAACACCCGATTAACCAAATCTCAGCGAACACCAGTGGGTACACACCCCACAAGCTAAACTCAAGAAGCATAAAACGGAAATGACTGAGTATAAGAAAAGAAACACATAGGGCATCTAACAAACAAATCAGACTAGCACAATTTCTTCTAAAACACAAAGCAACAAAAACATATAACAAGAAAGAATGAAAGCATATAAAAGGACTCACAATGATCTATACTGATATAACCTCACACCGCAGTACATAGCCCGGTCTCAACATATCAATCACCTGAAATCACGAGGGTTCCGCCCTCAGTACTAAATCACAAGTATGGCTCACATCAACCCATCTAGAGACTTCCATAGATCAATTCCGTCTACAATTTACAACACAGACCAACTCCCACACCGGTGGTGCATAGAATCACAGCTTGTAACCAAGAATGCTCAGAAGTCACATCAAGCCTACCAAAATAGACAACAGGAAAAATACTACTAGCCTCGTAACTCTCGACAATGGCTAAAAATCAGATGATAGACACGGATATCACTCATAAAACCTCCCAACAGGGTAATCACATAAATAGAGTGCAAATCGTGAAGCGCTCCCATAAATGGAGCAACAAACAAAGAAATTTGCCCTGATAAGTAGAACAGTGATGGGCTACAAATAGTTCCCCTCAACAATAAACCAAATCCGTACCTGAATGTTATTCAACTGGCGCACCGGCCTCAAGCCTACCATATGGAACACATCAACGAGCTGGTCCCCCCCTTTGGGCGCCTTCCACCTGCCTGAATACCTCGTTGGGACACATCGGTCCGAAGTCCGGGACAATCTCTCACCATGTGGATAGTATCTCCATACTCAAAACACCCCCTCTGCTGACGAGGCGGTAGGAACTATGCGGTACAGGTACTCCAAGACCCATGATCACCTGAGTTACCATGCTGAGTCTGGAATGCGAACTGAACTGGATGGCCCACAAAACCTCTACCATGACGCACCCTGCCTCTAAAATAAGGACCTGTATATCTCCTCGGTCTACGAGGACTCCTCGCCTCCTCAAACTCTCCCTCCTGATCTCGTCTGCTCTCTCTCTCCTGACCCTGCCTACCCTCTCTCTCTAGCATGCATACCCTCTATCCTCCTAGCAATGTTCACCACCTGCTGATATGGAATATCCATCTCCAACTCACGGGCCATGCTGGACCTGATGCTAGGAATAAGCCCCTCAATGAACCGGCGAACCTTCTCGCGAACAGTAGAAACCAACGCTGAGGCATGTCTAGCCAAACTAGTGTAACAGACAACATACTTTAAGACGACCATAGCACCTTGCTGCAAATTCTCAAACTCTGCGCACCATGCATCCCTGAGGCTCTGAGGAACAAACTCACTCAGGAACATATCTGAAAACTGAGTCCAAGTCAGTGAAGCTGCCTCGTCTGGACTGTCTAACTCATAGGTGCGCCACCAATCATAGGCGACTCCTCGAAGATGAAAAGTAGTGAAGGAAATCTCGCTCGATCCAGAGATACCCATAGTACAGAGAATACGATAACACTCATCAAGAAACCCCAAGGCATCATCTGATGCTAATCCACTGAACACCGGAGGATCATACTTCTTGAACCTCTCTAGTCTCATCTGCTCCTGCTCGGAAGCCGCTGCCATGCCCTCGGGCTGAACTGATGTCGTAGGAACAATCTCTGGAACCTTCTCAACATGCGCTTGCTGCTCAGGAACACGGGCGGCGGGAGTCTATGCTCCTCCCCTGACCTGGGATGTGGCTGCAGCAAGGGGATGCAATCCTTCCTGAACCAAAGTGGTGTACATACTCATGAACTGTGCCAAAGTCTCCTGAATGGATGGGGTAGTAGTAGCAGTGGGCGTGTCAGATGCCTGGACTCCGGCTGGATCTGCTGGTGGTACCTTGACGGTAGCTCACGCAGGCGCTCTCGCTGCACCTCGTGCGCGTCCTCGAACCCTACCCTGACCTCGACCTCCGACAGCTGCAGCAGGGGGCGCGGGTGCTTGATCGCCTCGAGTAGTACGTGTCCTCACCATCTGTAAGAGCGTAGAAGATAGAGGTTTAGAGTTGTGGATGTCAAAAATATCACACGACAGGGAAATCAAGTGAAGTTGAATTTTTCCAAACGGTTACATAGCCTCTCGCAGATAAGTACAGACGTCTCTGTACCAATCCGCGAGACTCTAATAAACCGGCTTGTGATCTGTGACTCGTATGAACCTAGAGCTCTGATACCATCTTGTCACGACCCCAGTTCACCCTCCATGAACCTGTCGTGATGGCACCTAGTCCCTACGACTAGGTAAGCCTAACAATGCGGAAGATAAACCAAAATTTGCGAAAGAAAATAAATAAAACTGAACTGGGAAAATAAATAGGGTTTAAGGTGCCGTTCGGCACATACCACAACAATTCTCAAAGCTAACAAAACTTCCCAAAACCCGGAAACTCACAAATCACAAGCAAAGGGATACATAAGAGGCTCTGACTCAAGAATATCTATACAAAGGAGAAAATACTGAAAGAACTATACTTATTACAGAAAAGCTGGAAAGGGACTGCTCGGTCTGCAGACGTAACAGATATACCTTGAAGTCTCTACCAATACGCCTCCTTCCAAGACCGACAGAACTGAACGGGAGTACCTGTATCTACACAACAAAAATGTGCAGAAGAGTAGTATGAGCACACCACGACGGTGCCAAGTAAGTACCAAGACTAACCTCGATAGAGTAGTGACGAGGGACAGTCAAGGCACCTACCGGTCGATAAACAGTATAATCATAGAAATAATGGTAACGACGTATGAATATGTAAAGAATGCATGAACGGCCAAAAATGCTACAATTCACAATAAGGGGTAAATATAACAATTAACAAAAAGAATATAATAAACGATGATACGAAACGACGGCAAAATCACAACCCAAATCCTAAGGTCACAACACAGCAAAGAAAAGAAACAAGTCAATAATTCATATCATACAATGATGTTCACAGAAGGTCTTATGCCACTCTTTCCACAATTTCACCAAGTCTCGGACAAACCACGACTCGCGAAGACCCAACATCTGAATTCTAACAATTGGCATCCTGTGCCCCATCAATCTCATGGTCATACCGACAACTAACTGGCTAACTAGGGCCACTCTCCCAAATATAATGGATAAGCGAGGCGTACCTCCACCCTTAGAAAAAACAAATTAGGAGGAAATCACCTCTAATAGGAGTACTCAGCTACGTGTATACTTGTGCAAATGTTTCTAACAAAATTCTACCAACAAACAAACATGAAAAGGAGAACGGAACGCACGTACGATGTTCCCTCACAACTCCCAAGCGGTAACGTTCATACAGGTAAACAATCCACAATCACAATAGAAACAAATAGGAATGCCTCAACAGGCCGTCACAACTCTATACAATCAATCCCTGACATAGCCCACCTTATTTCGCCACGTGTGCAATAATAATATAATAGGTACCACCTTATTTCGCCACACGTGCATAACAATGTCCCACCTTATTCTGCCACATGCGCAACCCACATATAAGCATATAACACATCCCACCTTATTATGCCGCATGTGCAAAACATCAATAACAACAATAGCACGGCAAAGAACTCGTGCAACCTTTCAACAACAACCGCACGACAGAAACCTCGTGCATCACAATATCAACAACCGCACAACAGAAACCTCATGCATCATAATATCAACAACCGCACGGCAGAAACCTCGTGCATCACAATAGCAACAATTTAACAGGGTGGAAATATGAAAAGAATGATAAATGCAGCAGTGTAATAAGGAAAATCAACGAAACAATAATAACTACCAGGATAAAATAGAAACAGAGGGTAAACACCACTCAATCTCAAATACTTATGAGGGTCTCCCAGGATATTGTCCTGTAGCCCTCTCCTCAACTGTCCAATGGATCTCCCGGATACCGTCCCGTAGTCCCAAAATAAAAGTGCAGGGGGATCTCCCGGGATATCGTCCCGTAGTCCCAAAATAAAAGTGCAGGGGGATCTCCCGGGATACCGTCCCGTAGTCCCAAAGCAAAAGTGCAGGGGGATCTCTCGGGATACCGTCCCGTAGTCCCAAAATAAAAGTGCAATAACATCCAGAAACAAACCAAGGGATAAATATGAAAACGGAGGAGCAGATATAACTAGCCTAGCATGCTTCACGTAGTACGATTAAACAACTTAGTAATTAGGCAATTATATCAGGTAGACATGCTTTCCTAGTTTAACACAAGTAATAGGCTTCAAGTAATATAAAGAAAATAAGAAAGAAAGTTAAATGTTAACAACTTAAGTAAAACATGATTTTCATCAATCGACTCAAGTACAACTTCATATTCGGTGATTACAAGGATCTAAAAGCCTAAAGGATCAATTTACCACAAATAAATCCGAACACGTACTCGTCACCTCGCGTGCAAGGAATACAATCAATATAGAAGACTCAAATCCTAAGGGGAAGTCCCCCACACAAGGTTAGGCAAGATACTTACCTCGAACCGGCTAACATCAACTAGCAAATACGTTCTTTCCACGAGTTCTCGACTCCAAATGGCCCAAATCTAATCAATTAAATCACACATTATAAATAATATTGCAAACAACTGATTCCACTATAAAATTTAGAGCTAGAGAGCGAAAATAGGTAAAATGACCAAAACATCCAACGTCTCGGAATCGAATAATTTTCATATTTTCAGAACCCTCGTACTCTCACGAGTCGAACCATATAAAAATCTCCCAAATCGGAGGTCAAATGCCCATTCAAATCACAATAACTAAGTCTAAGAAGTTTCATCCAATTTTCCACAATTTTGGCCTTGAATTCGAATTTTAATGGTGGATTTAACTAGATATTGATAGAAAACAACTAAATGAGGTTAAAGAAACATTACCCACTAATCTTCTCTTCAAAATCCACCCAAAATCGCCTTCTCCCGAGCTCCCAATTGATTTTCCAACTTTTGAAATAAACCCTCGGATTATTCTATTTCATACCAGTGATTTCCGCTTTTGCGGTCCAGGGACCGCTTCTGCGATCTCGCTTTTGCGGAAAACCAACCGCTTTTGCAGTTTCTATCAATTAGCCGATCAACCGCTTCTGCGGTCCACCAATCGCAGAAGCGAGTTCGCTTCTGCGGAACTTACATCGCTTCTGCTGTTCCCAAGCCAACGCCCACTTTTCGCTCCTGCGGTTACCAAGCCGCTTCTGTGGTTCCCAAGCCGCAGAAGCGGAAATACCAGAAGGCCTGCTGCAACTTTTTCCTTCTAACTCCAAACTTTGTCCGTTGAGCATCCGAAACACACCCGAGGCCCCCGGGACCTCAACCAATCACACACACAAGTCATATAACCTAATACGGACTCGCTCGAAGTTCCAAATCACATAATACAATATCGAAACGTCGGATTTAACCAAAAATCAAGCTTATGAACTTCCAAATCTTCAAAATACGCTTTCGATAAAAAACCTAACCAAATCATGTCCGAATGACCTGAAATTTTGCACACACATCCCAAATGATACGACGAAGCTACTGCAACTTCCGGAATTCCATTCCGACCCTCGGATCAAAAGCTCACTATCGGACCGGAGACTTCAAAAATTCAACCTTCGGCATTTCAAGCCTAAATTAGCTATGAACCTCCAAAACACATTCCGAACATGCTTCCAACCCCGAAATCAGCTAACGGAGCTAACAGAACCAACGAATTTCCATTCCAAGGTCGTCTTCACACTGTTCCAAATACATACCATTTTTCAATTCTTAAGCACTCATTTAAGGATTAAGTATCCCAAAATACTCTGAATCCAAATACCGAACGTCCCGACAAACCAAAATAGCAGAAATGAACTTAGGAAAGCAGTCAATGGGGGATCGGTGCTTGAATTCTAAAAAACGACCGGTCGAGTCGTTACAAATAATAAAAAAAAGAAATCACGAAAAACTTATTGATTTTAGGCCTTAATTGGATTGACTTCAAATATGGTCCACAAATAATATTATATGCTTGTTCTTGCCAAGAACAAATACATAGCATTATTTTGGAACTAATTCGAACACTAATAAGCCCTTGACCTTCGATCCAGACCTTGACCTAAACTCTAGATCTAAAATTCGAGGGATTCCAACTGTATTTGAGGGGTTTTGGTTTGGCATTTGGGAAGAAGAGGTTGATGAGGCCATGAGGTGTGATTTTGGTTGGATTTCGAGGAGGAGGCGCCGCACACGGCGGAGGCGGCGGCTAGGGTTTGCTTGTTCGAGCTGCTTGGGTGGGATTTGAAGAAAACTGAGCTTGGATTTGTAATAAGGAGAAGGAGATGAAGTAGTGGTATAATTTTCACGGCCATTGAAAAATTTCCGCCGGCGGAGGCGATTTTCGACCGGCGGCGGACGGTGTGGGACGGTGGTGTTACATCGGAGGTTAGAAGGGGGTATGAGAGACGATGAGTGAGGGGGTAGGGGGAAATTCAGACATTTATATATCAAATAACCTCGTTAGTTCTGGACCGTTGGATTGATGAGATCCAACAGTCGTGATTAAAAGAAGGGAAAACGATGTCGTTTTGATACTAAAGGGACTGGACCGGACATTTGGGCTGGGTTGGTTCAATGTCTTTTTGAAAGACTGGGCCATCAATTATGTAACAATAAACGGCCCAATCTTCTTTGCTTCTCTTTTATTCTCTTTTCTTTTATTTATTTTCTCTCTTTTCTCTTTTTTTTTTTAATTTTAAAACTAAACTAAAATCAAAACCTCAAAAGTAATTCAACTACCTAATTAAGCTACAATTAACCTAATACCAATTTAAAGGAAATTAATAAACCTAAAACTAAACTAAAATCAAACCAAACAAATCAAAGTTTCTTTATGATTTTTGGTATTTTCGTACAAGCCTAATTATTAATTAATCCTAAAAATATATAAAATTCAATCTTAAATGCTCATGCAATATTTTTTGTATTTTTATGAATTATCATGCACACACAAATAAAAATACACACAAAATTACGCAATTAAATTCTAAAAATTAAATAATAAAAGAAAAATCCGAATTTTAAGAATTCTATAGGAGTAATTTAAGTGAGGTAAAAATCACGTGCTCACAATTGCAGTGAGAAACATAGATGACAACAAAGCCCTAGGGTATGATGGTTTCGATGCTTTTTTCTAAGAAAGCATGATCAATTATAGGGGAAGATGTGATTAATGCAACAAAGCAATTCTTTACCACCGAGAAGATGTATAAGCCAATCAACTGTACTGCTGTGACACTCTGATTCCAAAGGTTAAAAGCCAAGCTCAGTTAAAGAGCACATGTCAATCTCTTGTTGTAATGTGTTGTATAAGATAATATCAAAGGTGCTCACCACAAGACTGCAAATGGTTATGGACAGCCTTATAGATGTAAGCTAGGCTACTTTTGTGCCAGGAAGAATTATTTCTGATAATATCATACTAAGTCATGAATTGTTTAAGGGATATGGGAGGAAGGGGATAACTCCAAGATGTATGATTAACCTAGACATGCGAAAAGCCTGTGGTTCATTGGAATGGTTTTTTTCTGTAGCAGATTCTGATGGCAATGAACTTCCCTATCAAATTTACGCACTGGATTATGAAGTGTCTTACTACTGTTTCCTACTCCATTCAGATAAATGGTAGGCCTACTAATCCATTCCTAGTAAGAAAAGGGCTAAGACATGGGGATCCACTATCTCCATTCCTCTTTGTCTTAGCCATGGGTTACCTAAGAAGATTGCTTAGAACACTGAAGAACCAACCAGATATTAATTACCATCCAAGATGTGAAAAATTACAAATTATCCAGTTGGGGTTTGGTGATGATCTATTGTTGTTCTGTAGAGGAGATGAAGTATCTATTGAAATGCTCTATAACTACTTTATGGAGTTTTCTAGGGTATCGGGATTGAAAGAAAATAAAAGTAAGAGCTCTATATATTTTGGTGGAGTAAGCTTAGTAGTGCAGCAGGTTGTTATGGATAAACTTGATTTCTCAAAAGAAGAATTGCCTATAAGATATCTGGAGTCCCACTAAGTACAAAAAAGATATCTATCATATAGTTCCAACCATTGTTAGACAGGATGATTGGTAGAATAACATCATGGACAGCAAAGTTTCTATCATATGCTGATCGACTTCAATTAATCAAGAGTGTCCTGTTATCAATTCAAATCTACAGGTCTCAAATCTTTGTTTTTTCTAAGAAGGTGATCCAACTCATAGAATTGATATGCAGGAAGTTCCTATGGTCTTGGGTTACTGATATGTCAAAAGGGCTTTAGTTGCATGGGATAAATTGTGTCAACCAAAATCTACTGGGGGATGGAACTTGCTAGACATAACATTGTGGAATAAGGCTTCCATATGTAGGCTGTTATGGAATTTAGCTCAAAAAAGGGACAAGTTATGGGTACAGTGGGTTCATATATACTATGGGAGAGGTAGATATATCAGAGATATTTAACCTAAGCAAGCTTCATGGATGGTGAGAAAGATATTGAAGGCTAAACAATACATGCTAGATGTTGGAGTAAACCTGACAAAGATTTTTCAGAAGGAGTACATATCCATCAATAGCATATACAAGATGTTAAGAAGTGAACAACAGAAAATGCCTTGGAGGAAACTGGTATGCAATAACGATGGAATGCCAAAATGGGCTTTTCATTATGTATTTGGCTATCATGGGCAAGTTGAATACTAGGGACAAATTAGCAAGATGGGGTGTGACTAATGAGCTACTGTGTCCTTTGTGCAATACAGAAGAGGAAAGCATCAAGCATTTGTTCTTCGAATGCACCTTTACAGAATCAATACAGAGGAAACTACTGCAATGGATGGGTATCTATGGACAAGCTATGAAGTGGAGTCAAGAAGTAGTATGGACATACAACAATGCAAAAGGCAGATCAGCAAATACTGAGATATACAGAATGGCTTTAGCTGGTTGTGTCTACTATGTGTGGCAAGAGAGAAATCACAGGATTTTTAGAGCAAAGCAAAGGCAAGCACTACAAAAAAAATTAAAATTAGCTACGAACGTCGTCGCTAATCTGTCACTAAAACGCTCGTAGCTAGCAGAATTTCTTGATAATTCGTTGCTAATCCGTCGCTAAAAGAGATTAGCAACAAATTTTTCTGTTTAGCTATAGAAAGTCCATCGCTAAAACCTGATTTTTTAGTAGTAAGCAGGGATGATGATAAAACAAATTATACAAATGATATGCGGCAGGGGCTATATGATGTCAAGACTAAGAAGAAGACTTGGAGAGTTGAACTTTTATCCATAATCAAAAGATGAAGTAGCAGTATAATACAATTGATACATTTAGGAATGATAGTCAGTAGGTAGTACAGGTAGTTTGAGTGATACTAAGACCTAGGAAGACGTCTAGACTTAGTGATGTTTTGTTCTTTGAGCTGTAATTTTTGTGCTTTGGTAATAAAATATGATAATTACCAAAAAAAAAAAATAGTTGTAGTTAATGTTAAAAATCTTGTAAGGCTTGTAGTTTTGAAAATTTCCCAATTTAAACAATCATATTCTTTTTAAAGTGCTTTTAAGAAATTCAGAAAAAGTTTCATAGAATCTAATGCCAGATAACTGTTTGGATACAATTGAAAATGACCTGATAGTAACTGAAAGGAAAAATAAAGGAGAAAGATTAGGTATTAGTTGAAGCAGGTAGGTTCATTCTAATTTTAAAAACTACAATTTGCTTAGTGACTTTTTAAATATTGTTGTTTCCAAGTTAAACTAAAACGCCTTACTTTATTGTGGGAGAAATTCAAAAATAGCCAGATTTACCACTGGTCGTTGAAAAATAGCCAAGTTTCAAAAGTCATCGAAATTTAGCCACTTTAAATCTGAGCGAAAACACTATTCAAAATCCGGAAAAATACGCCCGCAAATTTTACGGGAGTTCAAGCATACTTAGCGAAAACACTATTCAAAATCCGGAAAAATACGCGCGCAAATTTTACGGGAGTTCCAGCATAAGTATGCTTGAACTCCCGTAAATTTTACGGGAGTTCGAACAAGTATAATTGTCCAGTATAATATACTAGAGTTTGGAGCACTGGTGCTCCAGTCTCCCGCAAATTTTACAGGAGTTAACAAAGTATACCGGTCCAGCATAATATGCTGGAGTTCGTACACAAATGCACTATAACTCCCGTATATTATACTGGACCGGTCCCTGTTGCAGCAAAATAATGACTATTTTTCATTGACTTGGTAAACACTGACTATTTTTCATTGACCAGTGTGAAAACTGGCTATACCATGATATTTTAACCTTTATTGTATTAGGAGATTTAGCCGCCTTCCAATAATATCTAAACAGACTAGTATAAGATCACCTGTATATTATTGGTAAAAGTTTAACTAACATCCACCATAGTGTAATCTTTTTTACACATTCAGGTAACTTAAGGCCTATTACAGGTATATCTCAAATATTTTGACTTATATGTAACTTTTTGAATTAAAAATGTAGTCTAAGGCAATAGTGGTAATTAGTTGTGTATATAGGTCGGGTTGGTTTGGATTTTTTAATTACCAAACCAAATTAATAGTGTCGGATTTTTAAATCTATAAATCAAATCAAACCAACAAAGTCGGATTTTTCAATCTTGGATTTCTCGAATTTTTCGGGTTTTTTCGGGTTTTTTTCCCGATAAGTCTTTATACCACAAATATATAACTTGTGCTCCACATATTTCTCTAGTCCTACTAGGATACAACTATACAATGTATTTTTCAAGAAAATAATACAATACTATGAGATGAGCCATAACATTGTACTAAAATATTCAATAACAAAAATACTAAAATCCATAAAGAAAATATTACTAAGTAATAAGCCATAATAAATATTAACATAATCTAAAAGTACTATATAAGTCATGCTTAAATAAGTACAACTATAAGTATATTAGTTACACAACTAAGCACTAAAGAAAAAGATAAACTAAGTTATGCATTTTCAATATAAACAATGCAAAACTAAAAAATAGATATCCAACACTATTGTCATTTCTAGTGTTGAATTGAATTTTCTTTGTTAGCATTAGTATTGATGTGAAGTTTATTTGAATTACTACTTTTATGAACTATAAAATTTATTGGACCATTCAAGAATGTTAATTCCAAACTTGAAATAATATGTTTAAAGATAAAACTGTGAAAAATTTTAAGAAATATTTATGTATTGTATTAAAAATAAATATTTAAATGTATAAAATATTTGTAAAAATTGAGTAAATGTAATATCGGGTTGGTTTGGTTTCAGTTTGACTTTTTTTAGTTAAAACTAAACCAAACCAATTATGGTCTGGTTATTTTTTTCCAACACCAAACCAAATCAAATCAACCCATGATCGAATTTTTTTTTCCGGTTTGACTCGGACTATGGAGTCATTCCTCTATTACAATTAAGATTGCTATTTCCACCAAGTACTCACTAATTTCAATTAAAGCTATACATGGTAAATATTACCTCCTCATCCCAGTTATAATTGGCCTTGTTATTCCTGCCCGACTTGTTAGAATCCTCCACATGTTGTTTCAGTAAGGGATGGAGAAGAACAGATGAAGATCTTCAATAGAGTCAGTTTCACAGAGTACCCAACCCTAATAAAATGATACTACTACTTCGTTATAATTAAGTGACATATAATTTTAACTTGTACTAATTTTTGTATGATTAAATTGATTGATTTGGTGTTAATATTAGTAGGCGTTTGGACATAAGAATTGTAAAACTTCAAAACAAGATGAATTTTTTTTCAAGGGAAAATAGTATTTAAAATTTAGAGTTGTGTTTGGACATAAATATAATTTTAAATAGCCGGTGCACTACTTTACTCTACCTCGTGTAGCCTCTGATTATTAGCTTTTACAACAGAAGAATGAAGAATGACTCGTGTAATCCACCTCACAAACTGATTACAAGCACGAGCATGAAAAAGTGACAGCTCAAAGCAATAATGGCAACCATGTAAAGAAATGTCTTCTGTTTTCTTTTTCTTCACGCTTAATTTATGATGTCAAACATAATTATCAATCTTGCTCTGATAAGAATAAATCAGTTACTATCTTTTTATTTCTCGAATCTAGTTCCCTTTCATTCATCAAAATTGAAAATTATGTCCTACTAGTGGTACGGGTGGCAATATGAATAAAAAAATAATTATCCATCCATATTATTCATTAAAAAGTGGGTTGCTTTTAAAAATATATGGATAAGATTCATATTATCCACCTAAAAATAGATAAGGATAATCAAACTTTTATATTTGCAAAGACTCAATTGGGAGTTCCTCAAATTTGAAAAACTAAGAATTTTTCCGAAAGTAATCATATTCAAGAAGCTATGGATAATATGGATATCCGTATATATATATTATCCGACGATTAACTCATTTCTATCCGTATTAAATATGAATATCCATTTTGCATTACTCGTTTTCGACCCGCACCAACCCTACCCGACATGCCCGTAGCGAATCCTATGTCTTGCTTTTCACGAAAGGGAAAAATGAAACAAAGGGCCAAGCAATAGCCTAGTGTTAGCAAGTAGTGCAATAACATATATCCATTAGATTTTAACTTATGAGCACAAGTGTTGTATAATTTGTTTACATTCTGACGTTAATTTGCAATAATATGTAATAATTCATAACAAATTTGATATAATTAATGACCTAGATAGAATAAGTAACTTAATATAATCAGTTACACTACACTAATTGTTTAGAAATTTATATGATGACAGTGTACAAATTCTATCAGCATGGCCTAGTGTTAGCAAGTGTAAAAGTATCAAACCATTCTCTGCATAGTGAGAGTACATAGAAAGATAAAACAAGAGAAGAGAAAGAACAAGAAACAGATTTAATATGCTTATCGAAAAATTAAGTTCATTTACACAAACTAATGATGAAACTAACAATTCCATATGTTCAAGTGATCAAAGAGTAAATTAAGAGAAGAACAATAGAAACCAGATCTATCTTTTATCTAATTAGCTCCAAGCATCACCAAACAAATTAATGATCAAAGCATGTCAAAAGATAGAAAAATATTATAATTATGGAAAAGAGAATAATACAGTTTGGATTTTTTCATTGTGTCGTTTCTTCACCAGGATCCTCCACCTAACATTCCATTCCAATATCCAGCACTTGAATTCTCTTGCGCTTTACTTTGATTATAATTATCAGCTTCAGCACTTGTATCCGACAATTGTTTATTTAAGAATCCAAATGGGAACATTATTTTTGCACCATTTTCTTGAATTCCAGTTAAAAAACTTGATGTGTACAAAGCGTTTATATCCGGTGTTGGTGTTGAGATAAATGAAGTTAACCCTCTTGAGGCAATTCCAGTCCTAAGCAGATCCATAGTTGAAATTGGAGTAGTACTTGAAGTTGAACTTAAGGGTTGATTATTTCCATTATTGCCCCTGTCCATTTTAGGAAATTCAAGAAACTCAGGCACACCATGGAAGTAATTGTGATCATGTATAATAGATGGGAGCCCTAGATTAAGATCTTGGCTATTTCCAAGATTAATCTTATAATTAGGGTTTTGATGAGAAAGACTTGGATTAGGGTTCGAATAAGGAAGCTTTTGTGACGATGATGATGATGATAATGAAGAAGAAGAACATCTCCTGTTCTTCCTTGAACCTCCTCCAACCGGAACATTTCTTAGAGTGCCACCTTCTGTCCAATACCTGTCGAGTAATAATATAATTCAATAACTAAACGTATGCTATATCACTAACACAACAATCAACGTAATTTCACATGTGAGGTCCAGGGAGGGTAACGTGTACGCAGACCTTATCCTATTATATACAGGAAGAGAGGCTATTCTATCAAAAAGATCGCGTCCTCAGTAAGCTGGAACAATGACATATTCTGTCTAATCACTATTGCAGTTTAAACTTTTAGGTTCGGTGGTCACACAGTTCAACAATATTACCTTCGACAAGTCTTGCAGAAGTATCTTGGTTGAGTAAGACTATAGTTGTTGTAGTAACAAAACTTGGTATTTGTTGAATTGCACCTTGGACAATTTACGGCTTGATCTTTTTGTGGTCTGACTTTTTTTTCCAGTGTAGAAGTTGGCCTTGAACATGTAACATTAAGCGGAGCTATTTCTGTAGCCATAGATGTTACAACTCCAATATCCTAAAAGTTAACAATCACAAAAAGGAGAAACAAAGTAGGTTAAGAAGATCAAAAGTGAAAAATGGCTAGTGTGAAAAATAGATGACACAATTTTCGGATAACAACCTTCACCTTTGAAATTAAATTGAAGGAAACTGAAAAGTAAACAATAATAATAACGAAGATTACCTTTTTCCCTATGCTTTATCTCCTATATCATGTGTAAAGGAGGAAGAAAAAAGTGCAGTACTTGATGTCTAAAGAGAATGAACGCTTTAATTTGAAAAAAAAAGTTTACATATAGTATTAGAAGAAATTTTAACAAATTCAAATTGAAGTTCGGGTCTTGAACATCATTTCATGAAGATAAAATTATCTTTAAGGGAAAAAAAAATGCAATCAACAAGGATACACATCCAAAAGAAATTCAAGAAAACTCAACATGTTTTGTACAAAATGCAGAAAATGAACTTAATTTTGTACCCACCTGAGTCCATTGTGTAGTATCCATAAATGGGGAAAATAAGAAAAAAAGGTCAGAGAAAAAAAAGCAATGGTTGATGTCTTCTCAAGAACAAATATTTCACCTGCTTTGTCTGGAGCTGTCCTTAGTTTAAAGGAAGAAAGAATGTTTTGAGTTGTTTGTGAGTTGGCTTTTTATGGGTTGTTTTACTTTTTGGATGATGGAAAAGAAAAGGGGATATGTTTGTTTTGACTACACCTTGTGAAACCAGTATACTTTATTGTTATTTTTGGGTGTGAAACTATGTCCAAATTTCGTCAGGGATAGTGTGTTCAATCTTATTTTAAACATTGTGAGTGGAATTATGAATGGATGTCCTGTGGTGGATTTCTACTTTTTGACCCTATGATGGGGGTCTTCGGATTCTCCTTCTTCTCTTGTCATTTCATTTTAAGTTCTCTTTCGTTTATTTATGCCAATGTGTATTTGTTGTCATAGACAAAATAAAGAAAGCAAAATGACTAAAATATCCTAGCTTCTCAAGTAGATGTATATAATGTTATGACGAGGAAGAGGCAAAATCGAAAATAAAGAAGATAAAGAATACCAAATTTTAACGCGGAAAATCCTTCAAATCGAAGGTAAAAACCACAGGCTCACAAAGATCCAAAAAGCTCCACTATAACAATAAGTAGGCTACAAAAGTTCTCCAAATTGGCGATACAATAATTACCAAATACGGAGCAATAATAGCAACGGCAAATCAATTGAAGAAAGAGGAGAAGCCACAAAATTAGAGCTGCTGTTCGGGGCTCAAAATCAGATGATATAAGCATCAAAATCCTATCTTTACGGTTAAAATCAAAGACAAAGATTTAAAAACCCTCAATAAAACTTTTAGCCTGATCCAACGTGTTGGTCCAAGTTCAGTTGAAGTTTTGAAGATTGACAAATGAACTCAGGGAAGGACCTGGTCCATCTTGGGAGACACAGTTAGTCATAACCATTGCACATGTAAGGCACGTGAGGAAGATATGTATTGAAGATTGCACAACAAATATCTTCTGAACGGAATCGAAAAGGTTGCATTGAATTCTAAGGAGGACAGTCTCCTTATGACAAGAGAACACAATC